>CM046033.1:15405175-15645175 GCA_025215565.1 Flaveria ramosissima | reverse complement strand
CAAGAATAGACATAGGGGTTGATTTGGATGTGTGAGCTCTCTTGAATTCTTCAATGATTTCCCAGGGTGAGACTACCATGGCCAACGTGATTGCAGCATTCAAAGTCTTTCTTACTTGGCCATGATATCTACTTGGTAAATTTTTCTTGTGAATTCTAGAACTTACCCTGGGATCTGGCCAAATCCTCACTCTCTCCTTTTGATGTTGAAAAGTATGCCTGAGAGTGTACAGCCTTTGAGCTTGAATCTTCATAGCTTGAATGGATGAGGACTAAGGGAAGTCCTTGTCAACCATCTTAAGAAACTGCTCATCATGCTGCTTCTGTTGTTCTTCTTCTTCAATTTTGACCTTAACTGTCAGCCTTTGAGTTTCAGGAGTTATTGCTTGTGATTGACTCCTAGGCTTCAGTTTCTTCTTTTCAAGAACAGCAGATATTGGCAGATTGTCTTCTTCATCCTCTTCTTCTTCTTCTTCCACCCTCAGCAACCTTCTTTTTCTTTTTGGTGCTTCACTGGTGGACTCTTGGATGGGTTTCTTGGGTGAAGGGATTGGTTTAGATGGTTGTGAGGTTGATTGTTTTGGAGGTTGAGAGGTTGGTTGTTTTGAAGGTTTTGATATAGGCTGTTTTGGTTGTGAGGTTGGCTTGGAAGATTGTTTTGGTAAGGGAGATTTGAAGGGCTGCTCTATCATTTTGTTGGTGAGGGTGGCTTTGGACAACTTGGCCATATCAGTTCTCTTCCCAGCACCAGCTTCATCCAGAGCTTCAATGATTAAGCCTTTGTTGAAGCTTTCAAATGAGCATATCTTGGTAGTTATCTCCAAGATGTTATCTCTGGACCATGACTTAATCTCAATGATAGGTCTTCCCAGATGTTTAGAAAGAAATCTAATCATAGCCTCTAGTCTCTCCCTTTCTTCTTCATTACAACTTGCCCATCGATCCTCAATTTCTTGAATCTCAAGTCTCCTGATCTCTGAGTCAAGTTTGGCAATGTCAAATCCTTGCCTAAAGAGCTGATCAATGATCCTGTCCATGGATCTGCTATGTTGGTCATCAGCTTCTTTGATCATCTCATCTAACCTCTTCTCATCTTCAGTTTGATCACCAATACTTTTCTTTCTTTTGTAGGTGATGATCTCTTTGCCTTTATTCTTTTCCTTATCTTCTTCCTCTTCAGCTCTTTTCCTTTTATCATCCTTTGCTGACTTAGACTCCCCCTTTTTGGTTGCATTGGGTTCAGGGGTTTGAATGTCAGAAAGGTGTTTGGACACAGCATCAGTCACAAGGGATTTAATATCTGAGGAGAGCCTCTCATCAATGGTTTTATGAACAATGGATGTGATAATGGGGGTGATGAGAGATAAGGAAGATTGGAAAGCAGCAACCATTTGCTCAGAGGGGTTCTCTCCCTGAGAAATGGTGCCTGAGCCAGAGGCTGGTGGTTTGGTTGATTTGAGTGGCTCAGTGTTTGGGGAAGCTTCAACAGAAGCTGCCATCTGTGGGTGTATTGGGGCAGATGGTCTTGATTCCTGAGGCATGATGGGAAGCAGATCTTTCAATCTACAAACCTCAGCCTCAAGAATAGTATTTTGGGCTAAGACTTCAAAGAAAAAGCCCAGGTCATCATCAGTATAAACTGAATCACCTGACCTCCTGAGTGAATCAGGATGAACATGTGCTAAGTGTAAATCAGTAATCACATGTGGCCCTTTGTCTTGGAACTGGGGACTTCCTGTCTCAGGAGCATGTCCTTTACTGACAGTTGCCTCTGGTAAGGGCTTAGAGATGATACCAGCTTCATCCTTTTCATGTGCTGACACAGGGGAAGAGGTAGCCTCACCAGATGTTCTAGTCTCCACATTTACACTAGGAGACTGAACTTGATAATCCCTATGCTGTTGGATATCAACTACATTTTGATCCTCTCCCTCAGCTGTTGAGGTTTTCCCAGTAGTAACAGGTTTCTGGGGAAGGGTAGAGGAATGTAGCTGAGTCAGCACTTGTGCAATGACTGCAGTTGGGCTAGTAGGGGCGGTATCAGTGGGAGATGGGGGTGAAAAGGTTTGCACCTGGGGAGAGTGGTGCTCTTCAATGGTAATATTCTCAAGTGAGATAGATTCCAGCAATGTGGTTTTCCCAATTTTGGTTGCATCAGGATCCTGTTGAGAGGATACCTAAGCGGTTTCAGCTGGTGGAGTCATTGAAACTACAAGGGGATTAAGGCTTGTAGTCTCATCCTGCGTTTGTGCTGCAGGGGCATCATCAGAGGACTCAACTCCCTAAGTAGCCTTTTTGGTTTTCTTTGGTTTGGGTTTGGAGGGGACTTTAGATTTGGAGGTGGAGGCTGTGGGTTCCCTCTGCTTGGGTTTGAGCAGTTTGGCAGCCTCTTTGAGTTGTGGGTTTGAGTTGTGCCTGGAGTATACCTCTGGTAAAACCAACAGAGCAGGGACTCCAAGGCCAACAAGGCCATCAGATTTTAATTGGTTAAAAATGATTGCCATAAGAAACCTTGGATATAATATCCATCTATTTGCCACAGGTTTCAATGCCAAATCTTTAAGTTCCAAAAAGATAATATCAGAAAATTTTAGATTTTGGTGCTTAAGGATAGAATATAATACCTGTTGCCATCTGGATGACATTTGATCCCAAGAGGATGTTTTGGGAGCCAGGCAGACATTGATCATGTGAAATATGAGTTGCTCAGCATCATGGAAGTGCTTCTTCAGGATGGTAGTAGCACTTAGGTCACCTTCATAACCATGATTAGCAAAAGAAAGATCAATGGTGCCTTTTGGGTACTTGGTGGGATAGGTGGCATCATTTAGGTCTAGGGTTTGACGAATGATCTCAGGAGTGATGATCACCCGTTTCTGGTTAACAAAAGACTGGAGAGTGATGGTGGCATCATTCTCATCAATATGAACGGTAACGTTTGTCCAGAACTGGCACAGGGTATCTGGGTAGATGGTTGGATTGAGGAGAAAGGCTGTGCGGTATTGGGAATCAACCATCAAGTCGATAGCAGCATCAAACTTGTTCCAGAAAGGTGATTTGCTAAGATGAGCAACACAGTTGTGTCGAGGTTTGATTTGCATGGTCGCCATTAATGGAAGATGAACGTTTGGAAAGTGGGTTATGAAAAGGTTGAAGTTAGGGTTAGGTATATATAGGTTATGAAACGGCTGAGGGCAAACATCGGAAAGTGTTGGTGTTAGTCATCAGGTGTTAGAAAACAACTGAAGACATGGTTTTAACTTTCAGATGTTGTAAACAACTGAAGACTTGGTGTTGGTCATCAGTAGTTGTAAAACTACTGAAGACTTGGTTTTGACTTCAGTTGTTTGGAAATGAAACAGTAGTTGTCGTCAATTCACAAAGTTCAGCTGTTTCAATGACCTTGACACTTACTCATAAGATCATCTGATTTTCAGATGTTTCATTGGTCATCAGTACTTATTTATTACAAAAGACATCAGTAGTTTAAACTACATCAGTATTTTCGAACAAATAAGGTACTTCAGTACTCTTAAGTAATTTAGTCTTCAGTAGTTGTAAAACTACTGAAGATAAAATGACTTATCAGCACTTATTTTTGACAAAAGTATACTAATGCTCATCAGTATTTATGAACTAAGAACATCAGTAGTTGTCAAATTATTCTAGCTGCAGCATACCAAGCCTGAGTACAAGATTATGAAAGGTTGTACTATCCAGAGGCTTAGTAAATATATCTGCAAGCTCATCAGCACTAGGCACAAACTTTGGATCAATCAGACCTTTTTCATAACAATCCCTAATGAAATGATGTCTGATCTCAATATGTTTGGTCCTAGAATGCTGGATAGGATTTTTAACAATACAAAGAGCTGAAGAACTATCCATTAATAATGGAGTCTTAGTCTCTGTTATGTCATAATCCAATAACTGATTTTGAAGCCAAAGTACCTGATATGTACAACTTGCAGCTGCAATGTACTCTGCTTCAGCTGTTGATGTAGCAACTGATGTTTGTTTCTTACTCTGCCAAGAGACCAAACAGTTGCCTAGAAATTGGCATCCACCAGAAGTTGATTTTCTGGTTAACTTACACCCTGCATAGTCACTGTCAGAAAAAGCAACCAATTTACAAGAGTGCCCAGTGGAATACCATAGTCCTAGTGATTTAGTTCCCTGCAAATATCTAAAGATCCTCTTGACTGCAATCATATGGGAATCCTTAGGAGCAGCCTGAAATCTAGCACAGACACAAGTTGCAAACATAATATCTGGTCTAGAAGCTGTTAGGTACATCAAGGAACCAATCATACATCTGTAAAGAGTTTCATCAACTGCTTTACCTTTTTGATCAGCATCCAGTTGTGTGTTGCTGCACATGGGAGTAGAACAGGATTTACAGTTTTGTAAATCAAACTTGGTTAACAAATCTTTTGTGTATTTTGACTGATGAATGAAAGTTCCATCAGTCAGTTGTTTGATTTGTAAACCCAGAAAGAACTGTAATTCTCCCATAGCATTCATTTCAAACTTTTGTTGCATCAATTTTGTGAATGCATCATACAACTGTGGATCAGATGATGCAAAAATAATATCATCAACATAAATTTGAACAAGGAGCTTATGCATGCCAGCTTTCTTTATGAATAAAGTTTTATCTATGGAGCCTCTAGTGAAATTATTTTGAAGAAGAAAATTAGATAATGTTTCATACCAGGCTCTGGGTGCTTGTTTCAACCCATAAAGAGCCTTATCAAGCTTATACACCCAATCAGGATGTTTATGATCTTCAAAACCTGGTGGTTGACACATATAAACTTCTTCTTTTATTTTACCATATAAAAATGCACTTTTGACATCCATTTGAAAAACTTTAAGGTTATGAAAAGCAGCATAAGCTAAAAACAATCGAATTGCCTCCAGTCTGGCTACAGGGGCAAAGGTTTCATCATAATCAATACCTTCTTCTTGTGAAAACCCCTGTACAACCAGTCTGGCCTTGTTCTTGACAATTTGGCCTTTTTCATCAGTTTTATTCCTAAACACCCATTTAGTGCCTATTGCACACTTACCTGGGGGTAGAGGAACCAGTTCCCACACTTGCTGTTTTTGAAATTGAAGAAGCTAAAGCTGCATGGCTTCAACCCATCCATTGTCCCTTAAAGCAACATGATAATTCTTTGGCTCTTGCTGATTGATGAAGAGAGCATAGAGACAAAATTTGGACAATTGACTTCTTGTTGAAACACCAGCAGTTATGTCACCAATGATCTGGGACATGGGATGATTCTTCAATTATTGATATGCAATAATATCTGTGCAAGTGTTTGTAGAAGATTCAGCAGCAGCAGATGTTGATGTAGACTCTTGAAACCTAGACTGAGATGGTAGTTCAAATGAAGTAGAGGATTCAGAGATTTCATCAGCATTTGTTGTGGATGGAGCTGCTGAGGCTACAGGAACATCAAGTGTAGTAGAACCGGGCAGATGATCACTACAACTTGCATTTGTATCTTCAGTTGGAGAGGATGGAACTTCAGAGACCATAACAGGTGGAGGCTGATATGGAACATATTGCAGTATGTCCAAGTCAAACATCTCAACATGGTTTTGAGGAATCTTGTCTTTTGGGGATTCATTGAACTTGACATGCAAAGTCTCTTCAACAATCTTTGTTCTGCAGTTGAACACTTTGTATGCCTTGCAAGAAGATGAATACCCAACAAAATACCCTGCATCCACCTTGGAATCAAACTTTTGAAGGATACTTTTTGTGTTAAGAATATAACGAGGACAACCAAATGCTCTAAAGAATGAAATCAAAGGAGCCAAATGATGTAAGAGCTCATAAGGAGTCTTCATCAACCTCTGATTCACTAATACTCTATTCTGAACATAGCAAGCTGTATTGTCAGCTTTAGCCCAAAAGGTTAGTGGCAAACTAGAGTCAGCCAACATTGTCCTTGCAGCTTCAATCAGGGTCCTGTTCTTTCTCTCCACCACTCCATTTTGCTCTGGAGTTCTTTGAATACTATATTGTCTTTTGATTCCCATAGACAAATAGAATTCATCAAGAGTGTGATTCCTAAACTCTGTCCCATTATCACTTCTTACACACTTAACTGGAAGTGAATGCTGCTTCTCCACATGTAACACAAAATAGATGATACTTTGAACTGCTTCATCCTTGGAGTGCAAGAAGAAAGTCCATACATATCTAGAGTAATCATCCACAATTACCAGGCAGTACTTTTTCTTTGCCATGCTCATTACTCTCACAGGACCAAAAAGATCCATGTGCAGTAATTGCAAGCATGCAGTGGACTTAGGTTCTTCTATAGAAGGGAATGAAGCTTTGTGTTGCTTTCCTTTTAAGCAAGCTGGGAGGTGTCATCACACTTGAACTATTTCAATGGCAAGCCTCTCACCAATCCATGATGAATGAGCTGATTCATGTTCTTGAAATTCACATGACCCAGCCTTCTATGCCATATCTTGAGGAGAGACTTTGGAGAACAAACATGGATGGCCTTTTAGATCTATTTTCTTTGATAGATCTAAAGCATATACTCTTCCAATCCTGTTGGCCTTCAGGAGAGTATACTCATCCAATATTTTGTCAATCTTGTGCAAAACTGTGGAAGACAGAATCCGATAGTTTTGACTTGTGAAAAGTGCAACATGCCCTTTATCACACATTTGACTGACACTCAAAAGGTTGTATTTGAGGTTCTCCACATGGTTGACATCATCAAATCTTATCTCCCCATTTGAGATAAAACCCTTCCCAATGATGTAACCCTTGGCATCATTTCCAAATGAAACAAATCCCTTCTTCCTTTGGGAATAGTCATGAAGAAGAGAGCTGCTCCCTGTCATATGCATGGATCCTCCACTGTCCACATACCAGATGCTTCTTTGGCATGATGAAGAACCCTGCATTTAACACAAACATTAGTTAGCCTTTGAGACCCAAACCTTTTTGGTTTTGGGTCTGTTTTCATCAACAGATGTTAAACTAATAGGTTGTGCATGATTAACAGCTTTTGAAGATGTAGATGATGCTGAAAAGGATTCCTTGGATTTTTTCTTGGGTATCCTTTTCAGTGGTTTAGACACAGAAACATCTAATTGGTTAACTCTCCCCAATAGATGTTGAACCATCATCACAAGTTGTGTCTGATTTGTTGACAGAGTTTTCAACTCAGTTGACACATCAGTACTTGTGGATGATTTGTTCTTGTTATTCTCTACACCCTTCTTTTGAAAAGACACAGACTTAGTCTAAGTTTTCAATATTCCCTGAGGAATATTTGCAGCTGTTGTTTGAAGCAGTTTATTGTAAGCAACATCCTACTAGTTCTGATCATCATCAGCAATTCCTTTCAAATCATCCATCATAAAACACAAATTATCAGCATTAAAACTTGAGTTTCCCTCAACTCCAACAAAAGCATGATCTCCACTGTTTGAAGAGAAATCAATATGCTCATCATATGAACTTTCAGATGAGGCATATTCAGACTCATGACCAACCAGAGCAGTATTACCTGGTACAAAGTCATCAGTGAGCTTTCCAGATGAAGATAGTTTCCTTTTCTGTTCTATCTCTCTCTCAAATGTTAAGAGTTTCCCATGAAGTTGGGTGAGAGATAGAGTATCCAGATTTGCACTGGAGCGTAGGACAATGGTGTAAGTGTCCCATCTCTCAGGCAGGGATCTGAGGAATCTATTATTCATCTGGCTGTTTGTGTATTCATGTTGAACCATTTTAAGCTCAGAAATTAAACATGAAAACCGCTCAAACTGTTGAGTCAGTGTCTCACCCTTCCTATGAGAGAATGTCTCATATTGCTGGGCAAGGATTTCTCTGTTGTTTGCTAAGACCTCATCAGTTCCTCCAAATTGTTCCTTTAGAGCAACCCAGAGATCATAAGCAGTTTCATGATGCATGAGCCCAGAATAGATTTCATTAGGCAGTGCCATGGCCTGAATTCCATGGGCTTTAGCATCAATCTCAAACAGTTTTAAATCCTCATCAGAATATTGTTCCTTCTTTTTAGGAACCATCTCATTGGTTTCAGGATTACTCACCATAGGCTTGTATGGTCCATGAACCACAGACTTCCAACAACTTGAACTGTTAACAGAAAGGTGATGGAGCATTCGGCGTTGCCATATATTATACTCACTCCTAACAAGCATAGGAGGCTTAGTTGAGGAGCCAGTATTGTGAGGATCATTCATTGAAGTAGTCATTTTCACTAATTCAATTGAATCCAAGGGGATTAAAATCGGTCTAGTTTGAAAACTCAACAACACACTTAGAAAACACAATTTGAATCACAATTAATGAACCGAAAGCACAGAAAATCAATCTCTGTAATCAATTCTTGCAAAACTACTAATTCGATCAACCTTTTGCTATCAAAAGAACGGTTTCAATGATCAATTGTTAGATTGATCAATGATTAACCAGCTCTGATACCATTTGATAGGATCGGATCAATTAGGTTTGAATTATGCAGCGGAATATCACGAATTGAGATCGAATTCAAGCAAGAAAGGTAATGAATATGCAAGACAATCAATCACAATTATAGAGAGAATATTCTATTAAAGGAATGTTTTCATTCACGCGTAATGCTTCGGTTGAAATACAGCTAGGTCAACATCCCTTATATAGAGGAATGTGACGTCTACTGATGTCACTTGACAGTGACATCTAACAGAATTAACAAAACAACTGAAATATGCAAACTACTGAGATGTTCTCAACAACTGATTACATCTCAGTGAATTCTAAGTACAATTACATAAAACTACTGACTAATAACTACTGAAACAATAAACTACTAAAATATAAAGTTACAAGTACTGAAAAGTAAAACCATCACAACTACTGAAGTTAACAACTTCAGCTGTTGTGACAACTGCTGATCACTCTGGTCTTCAGTCTTTGTCTTCAGCACTTCATCTTCAGACTTTGTCTTCAGTTCTTTGCTTTCAGACTTTGTCTTCAGTTCTTTGCTTTCAGACTTTGTCTTCAGACCTTTGTAATCAGCTGATGTCTTCAGCTGATGTGATTATCTTCAGCAGTTGTAATGTCTGTGGGACTTAGAGGTTTTTCTGATCAGGCTCATTGGTTCTTTTGGTCCAACAGAGTGTCGGGCTCCAAGAAGAGAGACCAGGAAGCACGCTTGGCACAAACACAAGAAGATCAAGAACCAGCCCTGTTGATGGTGCAACAAGATATGGGCCTACTTGAGGATCAAAGTGTGTTTCCGAAGGATATGCCAAGTGAAGGTGACTCCTGCACCTGGTATCTTGACAATGGGGCTAGCAACCACATGACTGGCATCAAAACCCACTTCACTGAACTAGATGAAGCCATTACTGGCAAGGTGAAGTTTGGGGATGGGTAAGTGGTTGTAATCAGAGGCAGGGGATCCATATGTTTTCAATGTAGCAATGGTGAACATAGACTAGTGACCAATGTCTACTTCATACCTACTTTGAGGAGCAATATACTTAGTCTGGGCCAGTTAAATGAAGTGGGCTGTAAAGTCTTGATGAAAGATGGCTACTTATGGGTCTATGAAAAGAGTGAAAGGACCCTGATGAAGGTAAAGATGTCTGAAAATAGGTTGTACAAGATAAAACTCACTGTCACACCCCCTATGTGTTTACTTACAGCCATGCATGACCAAGCTTGGACATGGCATGCAAGGCTGGGACATTTGAGTTTTGACTCCATAAACCGTATGTCAAGGCACAATATGGTGAGGGGAATGCCCAAGATTAGCCACAAATCACAATTATTTGAGCTATCTGGTTGGAAAACATAGAAATCAAGCCTACCCTAGTACAAGCAGTTTCGGGGCAAAGACACCTCTTGAACTGGTACATGCAGATTTGTGTGGGCCAATAGACCCACCCACACCTGCTGGGAACATATACTTTATGCTCCTGGTGGATGATTGCTCAAGATTCATGTGGGTATACTTGCTGAAGTCTAAAGATGAAGCACCAGAAGCATTCAATATTTTCAAAGCCCAAGTTCAATCAAAAACAACTTACAAGATCAAAGCCCTTAGAACAGATAGGGGAGGAGAGTTTACTTCCAAAAGCTTTGAACAACTATGTGACCTGGAGGGAATTAAGAGATACTTGACAGCCCCCTACTCTCCACAACAAAATAGGGTTGTGGAGAGGAGAAACCAGACAGTTATGGGCATGACCAGGTCTATTCTAAAGGCAATGCATATGCCTTTGGACTTTTGGGCTGAGGCTGTAAGACACTCAGTTTTTCTTTTGAATAGGAGTCCAACGAAGGCCTTAGAAGAGATCACACCATATGAAAGTTTGTTCAAAAAAGCCAAAGATGAAACATCTAAGGGTGTTTGGATGCAAGGCACATGTAAAGATCCCCAGTCATCAAGTAAAGAAGCTAGATGATAGGAGTATCTCAATGGTGCATCTAGGCATAGAGCCTGGTTCTAAAGCCTACAGGCTCTATAATCCAGTGACTAGGAGGATAGTGGTGAGCAGAGATGTGAAGTTTAAGGAAGGAAAACCATGGGAATGGGAAAATAGTAATCCTGATGTGTCAAGCCAAGGTATGCAACACTAGGTGTGTCCTCAAGTGTACCTGGTTTGAATGATGTAGCATCAACTACTCCAACATCTGATCATTTGGATCAGAACTCTGACATGAGTACTGGGAATGAAGCTTCTCCGAATGAAGTGTTCAATCAAGATCAGTCTAACTCTGAGTTTGGGAAGAATTAGATGATTCAGGGGGTGCAAGTGAAGCTTATCCTATGGATGGTGCACAGGTTCCCAGATCAACATATGATGATACCCCACCTAAAGGTTTTACAAGCCTAAATGATGTGTTCAATAGATCAGAGGTCTTAGAACAGATTCCTTTTAAGCCTCCTATGCTCAATGAGTCAGAGTTGTTGTTGGTAGAAGAGCCAATCAACTATGAGCAGGCTAAGATCAACCCTGAGTGGAGAAAAGCAATGCAAGATGAGATTAATAGCATAGAGAAGAATAGAACTTGGAATCTAGTTGAATGTCCAAGGGGAGTGAAACCTATAGGAGTTAAGTGGCTGTTTAAACTCAAAAGGAATGCAGAGGGAAGGGTTATCAGGCACAAAGCTAGGTTGGTTGGGAAAGGTTATGTTCAGAAGTATGGAGTTGACTATGAAGAGGTGTTTGCTCCTGTTGCTAGGTTAGAAACTGAGGTTAATTCTAGCCTTGGCAGCTGCACATAAATGGAAGGTTCATCACTTGGATGTTAAGACAGCCTTCTTGAATGGGGATTTGAAAGAAGATGTGTATGTGACACGGCTAGAGGGTTTTGTGAAATCTGGTAAAGAAAGGTTGGTGTATAAGCTCATTAAGGCATTATATGGACTTAAACAGGCTCCAAGGGCTTGGAATGAGAAATTACATGATACCTTGGTAGAATTTGGTTTTAAAAGGTGTCCACAGGAACATGCAGTGTACAATAATCAATCTGTAGATGGATCTGTGATAATAGGAATGTATGTGGATGACTTAATAGTGACTGGTTCTAGTACAAGAATGGTTGAGGAGTTTAAAGCCATGATGAAGTCTAAGTTTGAGATGACAGATCTTGGATTGTTAAACTACTACTTAGGCATAGAGGTGATACAAGAAGAAAAGGGTATATTCTTGAATCAGTCTGGGTATGCATAGAAAATTCTGGAAGAACAAAATATGTGGGAGTGCAATTCAACCAAAGTCCCTATGGATCCAGGGTTGAAATTAGGGAAAGATGAGGATCAAGATTCTGTGGATGCTACAAAGTATAGAAGAGTTATAGGGTGTTTGAGAAATTTAACTCAAACTAGACCTGACTTAAGTTACTCTATGGGTATAGTTAGTAGATTCATGGAGTTTCCTAGAACTACTCATTGGCAAGCAGTTAAGCACATTCTGAGATACTTAAAAGGTACTATAGACCATGGTATTTGGTATGAATGTGGTAACATTGATGATTTGGTGGGTTATAGTGATAGTTCTATGCACCTACTAAAGCTGATGGGAAGAGCACAACTGGTATGGTGTTCTACTATGGAGGAGGACCTGTTAGTTGGGTTAGTCAAAAGCAAGGAATTGTTGCTTTATCATCATATAGGCTGTATTTATAGCTGCTACTGCTTCTGCTCAGCAAGCAGTGTGGTTAAGAAGTGTGTTGGAAGTATTAACTGGAGTTAAGGCAGGACCAGTTTTAATACATGTGGATAATAAGTCAGCTATTCAATTAATGAAGAATCCAGTGTTTCATGGGAGATCTAAGCACATAGATGTTAGATACCATTACATATGGAGTTGCGTTGAAAGGAGTTTGGTAGTTGTGAAGCATATTTGTGGAGAGGAGCAAAGGGTTGATATTCTTACAAAAGCTCTTCCGAGGCTAAAATTTGCTGATATTAAAGGGCTGCTTGGAGTAGGTTCAATAAAAGAATTAAGGGGGTGATTGTTATACTTCCGAAGCTTATATACTTCCAACGTTTAGTTGATTTCTTCCGAAGTCTAGTTTTCTTCCGAAGTGTTAGTATAATTCTTTGTATTGTATAGAATTCCTTTTTGTAACGATAGCATAGTGTAGGGATTAGTTGTGTAAATAGTTAGTTAGTACTTCTAACTACTATAAATAAGTGATGTAGTGTGTGTATTTTGATAACTTCTTAATAATACTTTGATGATCTTCATGTTCAGTTAATATCATATATAATGGTATCGACCTAGACAAGGGGGCAAGATTTGCTAACTTAAGCCCCCTTTAGTAGGGAGTAAAATCATGAATATTAAGTTGTCTGTCACATGATTATAAATGCGATTATTTTCTAAACTAACTACATAAAAGTTTTAGGAGATTTAGTAGGTACTTTCATGATCTTGTAAAGGAACACGTACATGATGAATTGTTTTAGGAGAAAATCAAACCTACCACCCATTAGTTTTCATGAGCCACATGTAAATTTAAAGATATTAAATACATCCTGACATGTAAATTAAGTAATAACTCAAGAAAATGATTGATTTGCATACCTCAGAGCATTCACAGTGGAGTTTTTAAAAGTATGTGAGTGTGTTTGGTATATTATATGGAATGGTTTTGAGTGGTTATGAGTGAAAGAGAGAGAAAATGTTATTGTGGATTGGTATATTTGAAAAATTATTGTTCAATTCTTATAAATTTTTTAATATTTTTTAAAGTGATTGTGAGTAGAGAAGAGAGAGAAAAGTAATGATAAGGGTATAAAAAGTATTATTTAATTAAAAAGGAGAGAGAAATGTAGTGATTTATAATGTAATTATATAGATAAAGATAAATAACCTGCTGTGAATACTCTCAAGAACATAATTTGCAGAAGAAAAGGATATATTATAATTTTTTTGAACGGCAAATTTACCGTCATGTTTTGAAGACTGTGTGTTATCTTAATCCAACTCATATATTCATTTTCCAATCAGGACCACATCCCAAACTCCCTAGGAGGAAATCTACAAGTGAAAAAATCCATCAGCTCAACTATGAATATTTTTGCTTAGAGTGAGAATTAATCTCAAAATCTACTCATTTAATTAACTCATGAGACATGTTTAATATAAATATAATTTTTAAGTATAGAACTAAAATAATAATATAAACATTTGTATGTAGCATTTCAAATGTGGTACAACAGATGCTTTTTATTATCTATTCATCTCTCGTTCTCTCCCACTGCATATATGCATCCTTCATACAGCACAAGTGTCTATGTAACATTTTCTAGCATATTCTATACTTGAATTGGTTCTCACACATCCATACATTAAATTCATTCTTATTTGGTAAAAAATACATGAACAGAAGTTGTATTTGGGTATTTAGCCCAACCGATATCTAAATAGAATCCTCTTTTCTAAACATTAAAGATTCAAGTCTTGAGATAAACAAAATTAATAGGAAAAAAAAAGAGTAATAAGGAAACTTTTAATTCACTTTAAAAAGTCATGGGTTTTTAATACTTAAAATACATAAACATTTAACAACTTGATCCGATTCAAAGATCTAACAATCCCAACATATCTCTGATAACACTTTGACTAAAATGCCCCTTGGTTATCCACTTATCCGTACACTTTCAGTTTATTCAAATCCAAAAATCAAACAAACAAACACAAACCATTATAAAAAAACAGTTAAACAATCATTAACGCCCTCTGATCTTCAAACTATAACAAATTAAGGGCACTTGGGTTTGCCTTCCTTAGTCTTCCACTTGTTGTAGCATGAACACTTGTGTTTGTTGCCGTAAACACCCGGTGGCACACACAAGCATTTCGCACAACACTTTTGGCAGAAGAACATACACGGCTTCTTGTGTGATGTCGCGGAGCATCTGTATGTGCATCTGGGCTTACAATCTGCAAATCAAAACACACCATTTCAATGTCAAATTTTGGGTTCACTATCGATCAACCTGTAGTCATGGGCGACCTAATAAAAAGGCCGACCCCACAAATTTTTGTTCAATATGTAACATATACTAATGGTTCTTGACTGACTCGTGTTTTTTTAATGTCAACCCTCACTAAAAACTATATGACCCCTAAAATAAATTATTTAAAAAGAAATCTTTAACGCACTTAAAATAAGATTAAGAGCCGTTTTTGTTAAAAATAGTTAGCCAAATTCTAATCACCATTTAAACCATAATGTAATGAAATGACTTCAGTTGATGAAAACATGGACAACTATAAAATGTAATGTTTTTATTGTTTTGTAATGAAATATTAGCTTTGTTACCCGTTTTAGAATGTTATTGTATCTTTTTTATGTGATGCGACTCTGACCCGAATTGAAAATTCGAACATGAAAATTCAAGGGTTTTTTATTTGAAACTGAATGAAGATGGTATAACATCCATACCTCTAGGACGAAGCTTGTTCTTCCCCTGTAACATTGAAAATAGAAAAAAACTAAATCACTATCGATTCAAACGTGATAATGCTGATAATTATAAAGATCAATGGTGAACAAATGCGATTGAATTTACCTGAGCTACATCGGCGAAGGCGATCAGGAGAACCAACAAGAGCATAAAAAACAGAGCAGTGTAGGGTGGTCTTCCACCTCCAGCCATTCTTCCTCACTGTAACAACTTCAGGAGATGTGATGATAGATGATTGATACAGGTGATTGAGGGAGAATGGGGTGTGTAGAAAGCACAAGTAGAGGTGGGTATTTATAGGCAGCATGAGATATTTTGCTGTTGGGGGTGATGAGATTCACACACACACAGAGACACACAGTGGATCGTGTTATGTGTGTGAGAGAGAGGTGGTGGCGACGGTGGTGGTGGTGGTGGTGGTGGTGGATGCGGAGGTTGAGGCGTGAAAGGGGGGTGCAACCATCAAAGGAGAAATGGGAATTAAATTTGTTCGGCTATAACGCCGGGTTTCATGTACTTTATTGGTTCCGGCCTTTAATGCCAACTTTTTTTTGGTCTCCTTTTTAAAATATCTTTTTGGTTTCTTGTTTTAGTTAAAACTTAAAAGAGTAAAGAGTGTATATGGTTTTTTTTTAACGATAAATGTACGAAACTATTTCGTAGGATATGTGTTATTTTAATTGGGCTCACTTATCTGTTTCTCAGAAAGAAACATTTTATTGAGAAAATCACATGGCTCAACTCTGAACATTTTGCTTATAGTGAGATTTAAACTCATAACATCGATTTATTTACATGTAATGAGTATCTAAAATTAATAAAGATCATTGGTAGTATTGGTGTTAGTCTAAGCTTCTTTATGCTGGAGGGACCAATTTGATGTATGGAATACTTCTGTACATTTTGCATAAGATACTGTTTCTTATGGTTTAAACTTGGGACATTAGCTGAAAACTTGACTTCAAGAAAAAAGTGTCACTCCCCCATAAAGTTGAGGCTTGAGTCCCCGGGTGAATAATTGTTGGTGTGTATTTGTAATATATAAGACTAGTTTTAATAAACTCGTATATTACATGGATTGAATAAACAAAATATGAAACATAATAAAAATTATTAATTATAAAACAATATATTAAGACATGATATGATTGAATTCCATTTTAGTCTTTATTATTATCACTTGCTATAAGTAATAAAACAATAATATGAACTTTTTATTTTTTTATTTTTGTTTTTTTATTTTTATTTTTTCAAAGATAAAGTAAACATTTTGTCTCAAAATAACGTTTTAAAAAATTTACAACTTTACAAATTTTCTTGTTATAACTTCATATTTTAATTATTTGTTATAAAAACTTTTACTTTAAAAAAAAACTAATTTTATAATATTACGTAAAAATAGTTTGATTTTTTAGAAAAGATTCTTTTATAACAAACTGTTTATATAGAAATAACATTAATAAAAAGATCTCTTTCTTAATTTATTAAAAAACTAATTATAATGTAAAAATAAATAAATAATATTATTAGTAATTAATGTAGTTATTTAATAGAGAGAGAAGCAGAAAAAGTTTGATAAAAATGATTGTGGTGCTGACACGTGACATTCTCATTTACCATTTTATTAGAGTAGTAAGATAAATAGTAAATTATATGGATGGTTCTTATGTTAAATTGAAATTTTGGATTTGGTCCTTAAAGTTTAAAATCTTTGAATATAGTCCCTAGCATTTCTTTCTATTTCATATATGGTCCCTAAGTCTATTAGTCAACCATTAGTAATGTATACATATATATACATATATATACACATATATATATATATACATATATATATACATATATATATATAGGGGAGGGTTCAAATGAGAACCACCTTTTTTTGTGAGAACTCTAGGAACTAATCTCAGCCACTCATTTTGTATCACATGCAAATCACATGCCATTTCCTCCTTTTTTTTAAACCGTTCATAACTTTTTTTCACGATATCATTTTTTCAAAAAAAATTCACCATAAAATTCAGCATTTTTTTATCATTCCAACGCCTACCATATTGATATACTTTTCTAAAAAAAATCGTACATTCGTTGTTTACATATGTGTAAATCTAGTTATACACATGTGTAGTACTGGATTTACACATGTGTAAATCCGATATTACACATGTGTAAAACGAATTTCGTTAAAAAACGGGAATTTTTTTTATTTTCATAAAGTTTTTTTTTATTTTTTTATGAAAGAGGGAAAGTAGGGGAACATTTTTGTGTTTTTATTTTTTTTATTTATATGTTATTTTTTGATTTATAAATTTTTTAAGTATGTTTTTGTTAATTACAATTTTGCCATTGAGAACTAGTGGTTGAGATTGGTTCCTAGAGTTCTCACAACAAAAGCTAGTTCTCATTTGATCCATCCCCTATATATATATATATATATATATATATATATATATATATATATATATATATATATACTAGCTTTAGTAAACCCGTGTGTTACACGGGTTGAATAAATAAAATATTAATATAATAAATTTATTAATTATAAAATTATTGATATGACTGAAATAATAAAACAATGATATCAACTTTTTAAAATTTTATTTTTATTTTTTTAAAAAAATAACCATTATATTTAAAATATCATTTTTAAAATTTTTTTTATTACAACTCCCAATTTTGATTATTTTTTGTTTTTAAAATATTGACTTTCTAAAAATACCAATTTATTTAGAAATAACTGTTGGAGCATATATTGTGATATATAGTGTGTTCGTCGCTTGACAAATAGTCTAGGCTTAATGTAATACACCTGATATGTTGTAAACACATGAAACTGAGTCATTCGCAGGAGCATATGCGAATGAGACTCAGTCGTACGACTGAGCCATGCTAATGAACCAGTCGTGCGACTAAGAGATGCTATTGGGCCATTCGTAAGAATGAACCATAAGTATGGTCAAGTCGTACGATTGAACCATACGCATGGTCCAATCGTACGAATGGGCCCAGTCGCATCTGATATGAGCTGAGGCCTATAAATACCAGTTTCATTATGTAGAGAGGTAAGGTTTTGAGAGTATGCCCGGGGTCTAGGTGCTGCCGGATAAGAGGGGAGATCATGCTCGATCTCCTTTGCCAAGAGTCGTGATTCTTTTGTTTAACGAGCTTGTAATCATTAGGTTTTATCAATGAAACATTTCTATTATTGTTCGTTCTCTTGTTTATCTCTTGATTTTTTCCTTCCGTCAAGAACACGCTCGGATGTCAACCGATCCAGCGCCTTCACAATTGGTATCAGAGCCGGTTACTGCTAGAATGATCTAACAATCATTCCAGCAACCCGAGCTCTTGATTTCTGGATCTATTTCATGTTCTTTGACGTTAAACCACTTCGTGTTCTTTGTGTTTTGCTCAGATCTTGTTACGTGTGTTATTTCTTGGTTAAAATCAAACTCGGAATCACGTTCTTATCACCCTTGCGAATCTTATGATGTCAATTTTGTTTCGGTTCATGTAAAATTCATTAGATTAGGGTTTTTGGCAGCCATGGCGGCTGCAGATTGCTGCAGATCTGAAAATCTGCGTGCAGATCCGCTCATATGACTGGACCAGTCTTATGTCCAGTTGTGCGACTGGACCAATCTTATGTCCAGTCTTATGTTCAGTCATGCGACTGGACCAGTCTTATGTCCAGTCGTATGACTGGACCAGTCTTATGTCCAGTCTTATGTTCAGTCATGCTACTGGACCAGTCTTATGTCCAGTCGTGCTACTGGACCAGTCTTATGTCCAGTCGTGCTACTGGACCAGTCTTATGTCCAGTCATGCTACTGGACCAGTCTTATGACCAGTCGCACGAATATATCTTTCGTATCATCCATTCACACGAATGTGATATTTGTCCTCCATGTCATACGAATGAACGGTGTTCCAGACCAAAAAAAAACAAAAAAAATTCTGGAACTGCCTCTTGCACAGATTTGAGGATGAGCAAAGCACATTCACCCTGAGGTTCTTTTGTCAAATAAGTTCGATGGATACCCCATTATTCGTTGGACTTCCAGAATAGATGAATTAGTTAGAACACAAAAGAGAGAAGAGAAGATGTCAGCAGTCGGTACTGATTTTATGGGGTAGTCAGGAGCATCTGACTATTTATGGGCCAATCAAGTTATATTTATCCGCACAGAGATGATCTGATTCTTAGGGGGAATCGATGTATAGAGAAATTGAAGACGCAATCAGAAAGTGATGATGTGAGCTGGTTTCTGATGATGAATCTACGTGCATGCTGATTTGTTTGAGATTGTCAGCTGTGGATTGGAACCTTCTACTTTTTGCCCAATACACCGTATGAAGACGCCAGGAGAGCACAATGTTTATATATTAGGATATGCTAAATTTGAGGGGGAATTTCTACAGGTGTTAATGTTAATCAGGTTAGCCTGTGTGAAGATTGGAGCAATGGAAAACTGTTCATGTCATTATCTGGAAAAATCAGTCAAATGGGGAATCTTGCTGCTATGATGGTGTTCTGCAAAGTAAACGAAAGCTATTGTGCCTAAATTCATTTTCAGGGATACTGTAGCAACCTGTCGAATCAGCAACATTGGCTGATATGGTTTTTTGTTTGATTCTATTTGAAACCAGAGAAAAGATTGATTAAAGATTGTAAGAGGTGTTATCTACTATTCGCAAGCAACGTCCATGGGGGAATTTGTTGGAGCATATATTGCCATATATAGTGTGTCCGTCGCTTAACGAATAGTCTAGGCTTAATGTAATACACCTGATATGTTGTAAACACATGAAACTGAGTCATTCGCAGGAGCATATGCGAATAAGACTCAGTCGTACGACTGAGCCATGCTAATGGACCAGTCGTGCGACTGAGAGATGCTATTGGGCCATTCGTAAGACTGAACCATAAGTATGGTCCAGTCGTACGATTGAACCATACGCATGGTCCAATCGTACGAATGGGCCCAGTCACATATGATATGGGCTGAGGCCTATAAATACCAGTTTCATTGTGTAGAGAGGTAAGGTTTTGAGAGTATGCCCGGGGTCTAGGTGCTGCCGGATAAGAGGGGAGATCGTGCTCGATCTCTCCTTGCCAAGAGTCGTGATTCTTCTGTTTAATGAGATTGTAATCATTAGGTTTTATCAATGAAACTATTCTATTATTGCTCGTTCTCTTGTTTGTCTCTTGGTTTTTTTCCTTTCGTCAAGAACACGCTCGGATGTCAACTGATCCAACGCCTTCACAATAACCTTAATAAATAGATTTCTTTCTTAATTTATTAAATATTAAAAAGTATTAAAATAATATGCAGGACCGGTGAAGGGTATGCACTTAGAACACAACAACACAATAAGGAGAGTTGCTTAGAACACTTAACAGATCAAATAGGGAACTGGTTAACTTGTTAATGAAAGATGCTAAGAACACAAGTAAAAGTGAGACAGAACAAGATTGCAAACAACACAAGTATTTGGTTTTCAAGAATGCTGTATATTGCTTCTCAAGTTCTAATGCAGTTACAAAGCATCGATGGAAAGTTACAAGTACTTGACATACTTTATACTACATCCTACACCCGGCCATACTTTGAAAGCCAGCTGGATACAATTGACTAGACAACTACAAAATCAAATGTAGAGTCGAAAGACATATCTGCCTTTTGACTTGTGATGATGACATACCATAGCTCACATCCTAAAATATTACAAAAAGGATAAAAGTACATAAAGTAGAAAGCATGGACTCAAGACCTCAATGTACAGTTACCAAAAGCATGGACCTTTCACCAACTTGTGTAAGTTGGTGACCTTACAGAGTTGCAGCGGAAAGGTGGTCCAGCTTTATGGTAAAGTACATCAGATAAAGGCATATCTCTAAAAGTCTTCGGAAGAAATCTGTCTTCACTCATTGGCTTCGGAAGACTTTGTCTTTGAAGGTTTGGAAGACTTCACTTTTGGCTTCGGAAGATATTGGTCTTGGCTTCGGAAGATTTTACACTTAGAATATTTCTAGTGCATGGTGTAAAACTTCCGAAGTATTTCTACTTCAGTTCTTTAGTGCATGCTTGCAGAGAGACATTGGATGTTTTGGCTGCATCAGACTTATAGGAATCCTTACAAACTCCCCCTAGGCTGATGCTACCAAAACATTTAGAAGATCTTCAGATGTTTGTAGTCTTCAGCACAATGATGACCATACCCTTCTTCATTAGATGGTCAGGATCATTCAGACTCTCATAATATCTTCTCATCTCAAAGAGATCATGCAGAGGTAAGTTGATTATGTCTTGCCATGTATAGACATTCTCAACACCTTGATCTCTGATCACATGCCATCTCTCTGGATTAGTAGTGAAGGTCCAGGATAAGATGGATGTCTCAGCTGCAAGAGGAGCCACTTGAATTGGAAATGATTGGGCTGCCTCTTCATGCACTTCCTCAGGTTGATCTGACTCAGCCTGAGGTGTAGAGGTGGATGATTCAGGCTTCTTCTTCTTAAACTTTGGTTTAGAAGCCATCATCTTCTTCCTCTTAGAAGACTTTAACTGAGAAGACTGGTCTGCAGCACCTTGTTGATCATCCTTGTCTTTCTCAGTTGGGTGTTCCTCCCTCATAGGTTCAGAAGGAGAGGGAGTTTGACCCTGCTGTGGATCAGAATATGAAGCTTGCTGAGGCTTAGCAGGAGGTCCAGGTTGTGTTGTCTCAGGTTGTTCAACCTTAACCTCCACTTCAGGTGGGATTTGACTTAGAGGAGAGTATAAGTCAATCAGCTCTCCGCTTTTGATCTTCTGCTTGATTACCCTCATATGCTCATCCATTGTGGATAGAGACATAGGGCCAAGTCTCCTTCCGGAGAATCCATACAGCTTCAAGAAGCTCATCATCCTTTGTCTGTCAGCAGACTTTTTCATACTCTTTTGGATGATAGCTCTTGACTTTGCAGCATCTTCCCTCATCTTCTCTTTGTTGCCTTTTGTTCTTTGAGCACTTGAAGTTCAAGCTGTTTGAGATACTCAAACTCAATGTACTCAAAGGACAAGGGAAGAAGTGCAGATGCCTGGTAGAGATCTGTGGCACTCAGGTAGTTGATCATGTTTTGCCTATCTGTTTCCTTGTCTACCTGAGGTTCTTGTGTAGCAACCACATCCTCTTGCACAGGACTTTCCTGAACTGGGGAGAGAGTTGGAGCATGCTTGTATAAACTTTTCTGTCTCTTCTCTTCTTTGAATTGGAGAAGTAATCTTGCATGCTCTTTTTCCTTCATCTCTCTTGACACTTTCATGTCAGCCAGTTTATTTAATTGCTCTAAGGGGAGAGATATAATCTCGTCTATGTTGTAGTTCCTGGTCTGTAGGTAAGTAATCCTGACTTCCGTCAACTCATCTTCTTGAGTGTTTGGTCTGGGGGCAGCCCTGATTGCAGCTTGCATAAATCCTGAAGACCCAGAGGAACTTTCTCCCCTTAGCTTCCTCTTTCTCTCTCTCCTCCTCCTCAATCTCCTTAGGAGTCAAGATCCTTTTCCCTTTGTCACCCACAGACCTTTGTGACTCAGGGTGGATAGAGGTTTGGCCTTCATTGCTTGGTGTATCATCCAAGCTCTGGCCAGAGAGAGGCTGTGAGACACCTTCACCAGCAGGTTTTTCACTAAGGGAATGAATTTCTGAAGCAGTTGTTGGTGTGACAGGGCTCTCAGGCTCTATCACTGGGCCTTCAGCCAAGGTTTTCCCTTTGAAGCTAATCTCAGGGTCTGCTTCAGCATCCAGTTGACCAATGACATTACTTGATTGCTTTTGTCTCCTTCTAAGGCTGAACTCTTCAGTAATTCTGTCCTGATCCTGAGTGCTAACCCGTCAAATTGTCTTGATTTGCTTGGGTTGATAAGTGGCATGTTGATCAGGTCAAGACCTTCATAGTAGTCTAAAGTCTGAAAATTAAACACTTCTTGTTGCCCTTGAACTCTGTGAAGAATGAGGGCTCTTCTATCAGCATCATACCTCCACCTAATAATGTAGTTTGAAGTTCCTTGAGGTGGAGATGACACAACCCTTGGAATGCCTTCCTCAAAGAGATTCCTAATAACAGAGTCAGTTATATCCACATTAATGTGAACTTAAGGAAGTTGCTGAGTATGCACAGTTGCAAGTGAGGATGGTGAATCCTCAATGTCCATACTCCCTGAAGAACTCCCAGGTTCTGTGACTGTAATGACTTTCTCCCCCTTTTTGGTAGCATCACCCTCTTGCATAGGTGAGCTAGAGGTTAGGTCAACCACATTCACAGGTTCTTGTGTTCCTGGTTGAGCTCTTCTTAAAGGTCTCCCAGCTAGTTTTTCTCTGAGATAACATATCTCAAGTTGCTGATCATTGACCCTATTATGCAAGGTAGTCACCTGAGATTCAAGGTGACTAACCTTAGAGACTAAATAGGAGCATGTTTTTGACATTTTTTGCACCTTTAGTCTTAGATTCCCCTCTTCTTCATCAGAAGAATCATTGAGGGATGAGATGATTGGACCAAAGTCCTCTCTCTCATAACCAGCCTCAGGTTCTTGGCTGCTGGATTTCCTCTGCACATTAACAGCCTCAGTTGAGGTGTCAATGGGCTGAGTTGCCATGGTTGAGGTCTTAATGATGTAATCACTTGCAGAAGTGAGAGCCTCTTCTATATGGATATCCTGAACAGGTTCAGAAGTATCCAACTCAGTTATAGGTGACTGATGTGGGCTAGACAAAGGAGACTCAGTAGTACTCATCTCTCTTTGAGTATGAGAGGAGTAGAGAGACTCATGGTACCCACTAAAACCTAAGTCTTCATCAGTATAGAATGAGAGGCTGGGAATGGGTTGATTTAAGTCTAATGGTTGGGGATGGTAACTGTCCCCTGAAGGTTGTTCACTTGAATGTTGAGACTCAGAGTGAAGGCTTAAGGCAGTTGGGCTTGTGAGCTCATCAGGGTGAGCATGAGGAACCTCAGCCCTGATTGTTGAAGAGATGGGAGTGGTTTGCTCCTCAGGGGAAGTGGGAGCTCTAGTGTCCACTTCCTTCTGTATGGGTGAGTATATGGGGGCCTGCACAGACTCAATAGCTTGAGCAGGGGTTTGTTTGGATTTTCTTTGGTAGGTGAGGGTGACTTGGGACCTTTTTGGTGGTTGAGAGGTAGAATGGTGGGTTCAACACTAGCTTGTGTTGGTAGGTTGTCACCTTGAGCAACGAGCTCTAACATTTTTGGGACTAGGGCTGTTTCTACCCCTGAAAATCCTACAGTTGGCTTCTTTATAATTTTAAAGATGCCGGGCTTCATCTGTCCCAATTTAAGAATATTATATGTTTCCCTTAACTGTGAGCCCAGTTCACAGTTGAGAATGTGTTGAACATATCTAGGAAACATATAATACTCTAAGGAGTCCAAGTTAGCAAGCAAGTTTGTATAAACAAATTGAGAGTACCTGAACTTGATCCTTTGAACCAATCCATGTACTATGAAAGAGAGATCCTCAGGAATCTGGTCCCACCCTCCATGCTTGTTTGACAAGCTGTGGATAACCACATGAAGCAGGTATTTCCACTGAGATGAGACCTTTCCTTTCCTGAAGGTCTTTACAGAGAAATCTCCCTCATAGCCCATCTGTTCAAAGGAATGATTTACAGCTTCCTTTGGGAAGGACAACTCACCTTCTTCATCATCCAGCTGCAAATGAGTGTTAATGATGGCCGGAGTGATGAAGATTGTCCTCCCTTGCACTGTGGCAGACAGTGCCTTCTCCCCATCCATAATGACCTCTTGGTAGGTCTTCCAAAATTCAAGAAGATGATCCTTATAGAGAGTAGGATAAATGGTTAGGGAGGTGAAGTAGTTTGATAGAGCTAAGAAACGGCAAATCTCTGAGAAACTTTCATCTTTCTCAGAGCTTAACAGAGCAACTTGGTTATGCTGCCTGTGAAGTTGCATGGAGAAATCTGGGTTGTTTATGATGTTTAGGTTGGCCATTTTAGAAGCTTAAGGATGAAGAAAGATGAAAAGCAAAGGCGGTTTGGGAGAAATTAGGTTTGAGGAATAGTGTAATTGAGGAAGATAGTGAAAGAGGGGGGAACCGTTGGGCATTTATGTGAAAAGGATTTGAGACAAAGTTAATGAAAGAGGATTAACTTTGATATCCGGATGTCCGTCCCACCTCTGAAAAGTAGTTTACTTTTGCCCCAAAAGTAGTTTTCTTGGAAGTCGAGACATCTTCCGAAGGTTATTTGCTTCGGAAGTTCTGAAGAAAAAGCTTCCGAAGGCAAATTGGCTTCGGAAGAGATTTCAAAGGTTTTTGAGAATTTTGCTTCTGAAGAAAGTTTTACACTCAGAGATTTTATTCTAAGAAGAATAAATACTTCCGAAGGTAAATTGTTTTCGAAAGAAACTTGTTCTTTGAAAACATACAAAGTACTTAAGTTGATTTTAAGCTTCGGAAGATATTTCAGAAATTTCTTTCGAATGAAAACTTACTGAAGCAATTATTTGTTTACTAAGACATAAACTACTTACGAAGGTAATTTTGAATCTTCCGAAGAGATCAAGATTTTCAAAAATTTATGAAAAGTCTTTTGAAAAGATTTTTCTTCCACAGAAAACAGGGGCTTATGAAGGTAATATAATAGACAACTTAGGACACACAAGTTTTAGAATTAAATATGATTAAGTTCTTAAGAAAAGCTATTCAAAGTTAATCATCCCAATAGCTGATACAAGATATTTAAATCTCTGCTCATCAAAAGTGTAACATCCGCCATTTTCCAAGTTAAAACCCAAACCCGAACCCATTTTGAGCTTCCATGATTAATTTATTTAATAAATGAATCAAATACATTAAATATGTAATCAACTTATTGATTGATAAATAATTTTTTCATAAAATTATAAAGTTTATTAATCATGTTACAACAAATAACTAAATGGAAAAGACTTATTAAAACTTATAAAGTTATAAAATGAATTTTAATAAACTTATGTAAAGTTTTATTAGTAATTATGAATTTTAAATACTGAAAATAAATAATCAAATTATAAAGTTTATAAGTTTTATAAAAGTTATAAAGATTAATAAATAAATAATTTGATTGATTATTCAAATTGGTTTTATAAAGTCTATAAATATTTTATAAAAAAAATATGTTAAAATTAGAGTCTTTAAAAATTTAAATTTTAAATTATAATTATTCTTTTATTTATTTAAATTATTTAATTTTATATTTATTTCAAATTCCAATCATAACCCCCTTTCAAAATACTTATAAATCATCATTAACACCATTTAACCTCCTCCTAACCTCAAGTATAAAAGCAAGGCTTAGGCCTTACTTTTTATTTGCTCATTCTCTAAAAATCTCACTCTCATATCTTTCTTTCATCTATTTGTTATGATCAATTTGAAGAATTTTATTTTGCAAGAGATTTCAAGAATTCTTAATACTAAGGTAATCTTTTATTGCTTTTATATTATACATTTTAATCATCCTAACATCTAATTGTTTTCATGACTTTATGTTCTTACTATTATTCTTTCTTCTACCAAATCTCTTTTTCATTTAATAATTATCATTTGATCATTAACATTTTAATAATCACTAATCTTATAACAATCACTAACATACCTAAATTAAGCTAACAACACACTAACATAAACAAAGAATCCCGTTTGCATATGGACGGCTATGCCGCCGCATTCGGTTATTCCACAAGATTATTATTCTAAATGATGGCTATGCCAAAGTCTTATAATATTTTTATAACTCAAATGAAGACTAATATACCATATATTGACATAATAAATTATTCTAACCCGTTTCATGCTTTAACGATTTTAAAAGTGCACATAAGTGGCTTACTACAATTCTGGCAGAATATAATCTTACTTCAACCGACCATAACTTGATCATAAAAAACTAAATTTGAGTAAAATCAGACTCTAATATTAAGTTCATTGAATTACCTTTTCAACGACAGTTTATACTTCTTCAAACTCAATTGGAAGACTCAACAATAGCCTTCGCAAGATAAGTGCGCATTTCAGCACCTTCTGTCTTGTGCTGCTTGTTTGACCTATCTAAAGATGTTTTCATAAAACTGTTTCTGAATGAACGTTGTCCGGGAGACTTTGAACTAGTCAAGTATAAATTTTTATAATTTTATGAAACCGTTTGCTATTTTTAAAACCTGTTCAAACACATACCAAACAATCTGTCCAGAATCTAAAATTGATGCAATAATCCTTTTTCAATCTACCTTTCGCTTATTAGCATTCTCTAAACGTCCTAACTTTTTTTAATAAATTCAAACCTCAAGTTATTGTTTTTTTATCATTTAGGACATCACCTTTGACTCTTGACATCCAAGCTTTCTTATGTACTCTACAACCATCATTATACTTGTGAGTTTTCCATGTGAGTTTCCCATGCCCCTTTTACTTTATTTCACACCTTTTTGGGTGTGACAAATTGGTATCAGAGCCATGGTTATAGGGATTTAGGTTATTAGAAATATAATGACCTAGACTATAACTAAGTACCCTTACACATGAGTCCTCTCATGTATTTTATATGCTTAAATAGGATTATATGTGCCTTATGTGTTTATACTTGATTATGTGATTATATGCCTTATGTGTTTATGCTTATACCTTGAATCTTATCAATGCACACACGAATCTTAAATCATATTCTAAGGCATTATGTGCCTAAATCAAATGGTTTTCAAAATAATCTTTGCATCGTTATTTGTGGTTTTTAAGTCTCGTCAAAGACTATGTCCTATAACTTGAAACATGTAATGCTGGAAGAGTGGGATGCCTGTATCTCGAGGTGTTCTGTCTAGGCAAGATATTCATATAAATCCAAATCAACCGATGGATCTGTTTACCTTACCTGGGAACCCTTGGGGTGAGTTTCCGCTTATAGGTACGCATGTCTTCATTAAGGTTGTAGTTGACATAATACTTTGATAAGTCAACGTAATGCTTTGGTTTGTAACCGAAGGTTACACTCAAAACACCTTGTTATTTTAAATCGCCTTATCTTTGATCTTGTCTTTTTGAATCTTAAAAAGCATTACCCAATTCTCGTAAAGACTTTTAATAATCTTTCTGAATGCCTTCCCCTCAAAACAGCACTTATCCTGAAAACCTATTACAATGATGCTCTCCTGCTAAATTGAATCTTTAATCTTAACAAAAATGATTCTCGTATCAACGTTAAACTAATGAAAATTTGAAAACCTCAACGAAATAGTAAACAAGAATTGACCATCTAAGAACCTTGTTAAATTTATTTGCTTGAGAAGCTCTTATGAAATTTATAACCTATCCAAAAATATATTGAACTTATTTCTCATGTTCGTTAAGTCGAGTTACGTATCGATCTAAAACTTGGTGCTGTATTTGTGATAAATCATTCTTAATCGTCTTGAACCATCTGGAATATAAAAGTTTATCAATTAAAATTCTAAACTAATAATCTTGTACCCTTTGCCAAGAAACACATGAAATCATGAATCATGAAATTGAACAAACTTAAGCATAGCAAAACATCATAATTAAATTTGTTGAATTTAAATGCCTCCAAGAGTTCCCTTGTGAACGTGAAATGAAATCCAAGTCTTCTTGTCTCCTTGAAATTAGCCTCTTGTGATTAAATTTCGGGACGAAATTTCTTAAAGTAGGGAAGATTGTAACATCCGCCATTTTTTCAAGTTAAAACCCAAACCCGAACCTATTTTGAGCTTCCATGATTAATTTATTTAATAAATGGATCAAATACATTAAATATGTAATCAACTTATTGATTGATAAATAATTATTTCATAAAATTATAAAGTTTATTAATCATGTTACAACAAATAACTAAATGGAAAAGACTTATTAAAACTTATAAAGTTATAAAATGAATTTTAATAAACTTATATAAAGGTTTATTAGTAATTATGAATTTTAAATACTAAAAATAGATAATCAAATTATAAAGTTTATAAGTTTTATAAAAGTTATAAAGATTAACAAATAAATAATTTGATTGATTATTCAAATTGGTTTTATAAAGTCTATAAATATTTTATAAAAAATATGTTAAAATTAGAGTCTTCAAGAATTTAAATTTTAAATTATAATTATTCTTTTATTTACTTAAATTATTTAATTTTATATTTATTTCAAATTCCAATCATAACCCCCTTTTAAAAGACTTATAAATCCCCATTAACACCATTCATAACCTCCTCCTAACCTCAAGTATAAAAGCAAGGCTTAGGCCTCACTTTTCATTTGCTCATTCTCTAAAAATCTCACTCTCATATCTTTCTTTCATCTATTTGTTATGATCAATTTGAAGAATTTTATTTTACAAGAGATTTCAAGAATTCTTAATACTAAGGTAATCTTTTATTGATTTTATATTATACATTTTAATCATCCTAACATCTAATTGTTTTCATGACTTTATGTTCTTACTATTATTCTTTCTTATACTAGATCTTTTTTTCATTTAATAATTATCATTTGATCATTAACATTTTAATAATCACTAATCTTAAAACAATCACTAACATACCTAAATTAAGTTAACAGCACACTAACATAAACAAAGAATCCCGTTTGCATATGGACGGCTATGCCGCCGCATTCGGTTATTCCACAAGATTATTATTCTAAATGATGGCTATGTCAAAGTATTAGAATATTTTTATAACTCAAATGAAGACTAATATACCATATATTGACATAATAAATTATTCTAACCCATTTCATGTTTTTAACGATTTTAAAAGTGCACATAAGTGGCTTACTACAATTCTGGCAGAATATAATCTTACTTCAACCGACCATAACTTGATCATAACAAACTAAATTTGAGTAAAATCAGACTCCAATGCTAAGTTCATTGAATTAATTTTTCAACGACAGTTTATACTTCTTCAAACTCAATTGGACGACTCAACAATAGCCTTCGCAAGATAAGTGCGCATTTCAGCACCTTTTGTCTTGTGCTGCTTGTTTAACCTATCTAAAGATGTTTTCATAAAAATGTTTCTGAATGAAAGTTGTCCGGGAGTCTTTGAACTAGTCAAGTATAAATTTTTATAATTTTATGAAGCCGTTTGCTATTTTTAAAACCTGTTCAAACACATACCAAACATTCTGTCTAGAATCTAAAATTGATGCAATAATCCTTTTTTAATCTACCTTTCGCTTTTTAGCATTCTCTAAACGTCCTAACTTCTTGTAATGAATTCCAACCTCAAGTTATTGTTTTTTTATCATTTAGGACATCACCTTTGACTATTGACATCCAAGCTTTCTTATGTACTCTACAACCATCATTATACTTGTGAGTTTTCCATGTGAGTTCTTCATGCCCCTTTTTATTTTATTTCACACCTCTTGGGGTGAAATATGTTAACCTTATAAACTTACACTTGTAGACATCTTGATACTTGTAAATGCACATGCAATTCAACTTTACCTTTTTGTCTTGGTTATTTGTGTTATTGTAAGTCTTATATGAGATACATATTTTGTTTACAATCATTAACTATTGCTAGCCTGGCGACGTCTTAGATCTTTGGGCCTGACAAGCCTATTTGGTGATAAAGTCGATGTATTGCCGACTCCTGATGACGTATGCTTGTTCATCATGGGAACCAAATACACTTAGCCAATCTTATATACTTGTAATCAAGTCGAGGTTTGGTTGTAACTGTATGTGTTTTATAAGCTTGCTAACTTGTAACCATGGACATGAATTGCTACTTGTAACCCTTTTATATATATACATATATGCGTGTGTTTAAACCATGGGAACTCACCAACTTTATAGTTGACCCTTTATTTTTAACATGTTTCAGGTTTCCTACTTGAAGATCTTCTTGTGCTCATATAGGACTTGGACCTAGATTAATTGAAAAACTTATGTTATTGGTTGTATCTTGATTGATTTGTAATTACATATTTGTCTTGTAATGTTTAATGAATAATGACATTTAATATTATTTTAACTTAATTAGTTCCATGTGCTATGAGAAATCGTCTCCCATTCGTCCGCCCCGATGATTCCGCCGTCGGTCGGGGTGTGACAAAAAGCTTTGGTGAACAGATCAGCATATTGTTCATTTGTGTTAACTTTGACTAGTTTGATTAATCCCTTTTCAAAGTTATCTCTAATCAAATGATACCTGATATTAATATGCTTTGTCCTTGAGTGCTGCACATGATTATCTGTGATGGAGATATCACTATTGTTGTCTATGTGGATGGGAGTCTCTTTAAAGTTAAATCCATAGTCCAGCATCTGATTTTGAATCCAAAGCACTTGAGCACAGCAACTTGCAGCAGCAATGTATTCAGCCTCAGTAGTTGATGCAGACACACATGATTGTTTCTTGCATTGCCATGAGACAACCCTTCCACCAAGGAACTGACATCCCCCAGATGTAGACTTTGTAGTCATGTTGCAACTACCATAATCACTATCTGTATAAGCATACAGATTGAAATCAGGATTCTTTGGATACCATAAACCAAGTGTTGAAGCACCTATGAGATATCTTAGAATCCTCTTGACAGTGATGAGGTGAGACATCTTAGGGTTGGCTTGATATCTTGCACAAATACATGTAGCAAATATGATATCAGGCCTGCTAGCAGTAAGATACATAAGAGACCCAATCATAGCCCTGTATAAGTGTTCATCTACACACTCCCCCTCATCAGGTCCAAGGAAGTGGTTTTTGGCTATGGGTGTCTTAGCAATCTTACAATTAGTCATGTTGAACCTCTTGAGTATGCCCTGAACATACTTTGACTGACTTATAAAGATACCATCTTTAACTCGCTTCACTTGAATTCCCAGAAAGAAATTGAGTTCTCCCATTGCACTCATTTTAAATCTGTCTTTCATCAGCTTCTCAAAGTCTTTGCAGAGCTTTGGATTAGTTGAACCAAAGATGATGTCATCCACATACACTTGAACTAGCAATATGTCATTTCCATGTCCTTAGATGAAGAGAGTTCCATCTATAGTACCACTCCTGTATCCATGTTTGCAAAGATACCCAGACAATGTCTCTTACCACTTCCTGGGTGCCTGATGCAGCCCATAAAGAGCTTTGTCAAGCTTGCAGACATAATCAGGATGATCAGGGTCTACAAAACCGGGTGGCTGTTTGACATACACCTCTTCATCAATCACTCCATACAGAAAAGCACACTTCACATCAAGCTGAAAGACCTTGAAGTTCTTGGATGCAGCAAATACAAGGAATATCCTAACAGCTTCTAGTCTTGCTACTGGAGCAAAGACATCAGTGTAGTCAATCCCTTCTTCTTGTGTGTATCCTTGAACAACTAGTCTAGCCTTGTTTTTGATGATAATGCCTCTATCATCCTTCTTATTCCTAAACACCCATTTGGTTCCAATGGTAGTCTTCCCATGAGGAAAAGGACAAAGGTTCCAAACTTTTTGCCTTTTGAATTGAAGCAACTTCTGTTGCATAGCTTCAACCCAACTTCCATCCTTTAGAGCCTCATCAACTTTCTTTGGCTCTATCTGGGATAAGATTTGTTAAAATAGTTGGTAACTAAATCAAGATCAAATAGCCACAAGATTTGTTAAAATAGTTGGTAACTAAATCAAGATCAAATAGCCAATCAGGACCAGAACTAGCCACACAGGGTGTGTGTTCATTGAAAGTCACATTGGCTGACTCCTCAACAATTCTAGTTCTGAGATTGTATACTCTATAAGCCTTAGCCTGGGAAGAGTATCCGATGAAATGTCCATCATCTGATTTCTCAGCAAATTTGGCAATTTGATCTTTGGTATTCAAGATGGTGCAAGGACATCCAAATGACCTGAGAAAGCCAATGAAAGGTTTTCTCTTGTGCCAAAGTTCATAAAGAGTCTTACCATGTGTCTTAACCACTAAAACTCTATTTTGCACATAGCAAGCAGTGTTTACTGCCTCTGCCTAGAAGGTGATGGGCAGTTTAGAGTCAGACAACATAGTTCTCGTAGCTTCAATTAGTGTCCTGTTTCTCCTCTCAGCAACACCATTTTGCTGAGGAGTCCTGGGAGCACTATATTGTCTTGTAATACCTTTTTCATCACAAAATGTATCAAGGGTTTGATTCTTGAATTCAGTCCCTTGATCACATCTTATGGTTTTGGCCTTGTGATCACATTGATTCTCAATCTTTAAGATGAAATTATTCTTCAGAATCTCAGGGTCTCATCCTTAGTTCTAAGAAAGGAAACCCAAGTGAATCTTGTAAAATCATCTGTGATCACCAAACAGTAAGAGGTCCTTTCTAGACTCATTACACTGGTGGGGCCAAAGAGATCCATATGTAATAAGTGTAGGGGAGTAGTGATAGAGTTCCTTTCCTTAGGCTTGTGAGATACCTTATGCTGCTTCCCTTTCAGGCATGCAACACAATGATCATCACTTGTAAACTCTTTCTTTGGCATTCTAGTTACCGAATCATGTTTAATTAGTTTATTCATGTTTTTAAAGTTTACATGGCATATTCTTTTATGCCATAGGAAAGACTCATCACTATTGGCTTTAGACAGAAAGCATGAAACTTCTCTAGAGGGAGATGTTTCTTGCAAGTCCATCTTGTACATGTTCCCTTTTCTGGGGGCTCTAAGCAGGATGTGCTCATGAGGAATGACCACTCCAGGCTTGAGAATAATGCACTATGCTCAGTAAAGAGCATGTTATGTTCTGATCACAAGATTGGGATACACTCAGAAGATTGTACCCAAGCTCCTTGACAAAGTTTACCTTCTCAATGCTGAGCTTACCATTTGTGACCTTGCCCCTTCCAGTAATGTAACCTCCAGCATCTCCTCCAAAAGCAACTGGTCCTCCATCAATTCTTTCAAACTTTTGAAGTAGTGACCTATTGCCTGTCATGTGTTTGGAACAGCCATTATCAATGATCCACACATTTCTATTTGTCTTGAACTGTCCCTGCACAAAAGAGATGATTAGTTACATTTGGAAACCCAAGCCTCATTGGTCTTGGGCTTATCAAAAGAAGTTGAAGACAATGCAACAGTAATTGATCCTATAGTCATGCTAGAGGGATCATTTGCTGATGTTGATGAAGAAATTTCAGCCGCTTGGTCTTTCTTTGACTTTCATACCACCTTTGGAAGCTTAGACTTGACCTTCAATGCTTCAAAAGTTTTGATGACTTCGGAAGTTTTGATGACTGGCCCTACGAAAGATCTTGCTTTCACTGCAGCAGGCTTCAGTGCTTCGGAAGTATTCATTTCTTTCGAGACCAAATTCTCTTCCGAAGGCAAGTTTCCACTTGTCTTCTTCTTCATTTTGGAGCTTCCGAAGGAAACAAATTTTCCTTCCGAAGCTTGCTTCTTCTTCTCCAAACTCTTAGAAGTTTCTTTCTTGGTCATGTGGAGAGTACTCCTTGGATTGTAAACACAATGTTTAGCAAGATGAGAGGTACTCCCACACATAACACAATCCATTTTCTTCCTTCTAGGAGTTCTTCTTTGTGAACAAGGCTGAACTTGATCACTTTCCTTCTCCATCTTCACCTTTGCAGATGCTGTGGCAATTCTTGTGGGGTTAGAACTACCTTTGGAGCAGGATGGTTCAGGTCGTACAGCAGCAATGCACAACGGATCAGCCTTCTTCTTCTTGATGGGATGATTTGGACATGAACTAGAACTCTTGTTGATGGAGTTCAAGTTTGTGTCTTCAGCCTTTACTACTTCAAATCCTGCAGAGATGAAGACTTGTTTCTGTGTAGAATTGAAGGTAGCCTTGATCTCTTGAGCCTTTTTGGACTTTCTTTGGCCTTCCTGATGAAGTTCTTTCTTCTTGACTTGGTCATCCCAACAGCTTTGCTCTCCTCAAAGGGATGGTGACCCTTCTTAGAATGCTCTTCTTCACTCTTCTCAGAGTATTCTCCACCATCTCCTCTTCATCCTCTTCAGTCACAAGATCTATGAGGGGAAGCTCATCTTCACAAGTTCCACACCTAGAAGATCTTACAGACAAGATTGTGTGTGGAGGAGCTATCTCATAAGATCCTAGTCCCTGCTTATTTTGATAACAAACTTTTGCATGCAAGGATGAGGATATTATGTTCTTGAAGGTCTCTTCTTCAAGAACACATTTTTCTGCCTTGGCTTTGCTGATCACAAGCTCAGCCTGGCATTCAGTTAATTTAGTAATGAGATCTTCGATCTGAGTCCTGTAGTTTGTATGCTCATGTTTAAGAGTTGAAATGGTTTTCTCTAAGTCCTCTATCTTTAGTTTATAACCATTTTCAGCTCTTTTAAAATCAGCTTTTAAAATATTTAAGGACTCAAGGTCAGATCTCATTTCTAAATTATAAGACCTGTATCTATTAACTTCAGCAATACATTCAGGAGTACAAAGATGTTCCAATACCTTGGCTTCATCGTGGTCTGCCATGAGTGCTTGGTTTGGAGATGCATCTTCTACTTGAAAGCTCCAGTCAAAGCCTTCTTCTTCAACAGCAACTGCAGCTTGTTGCTTTGGCTTCTCATTCTGGGGAGCTTTCTCAGTGTAGTTTGGTCTGGTTTGGGCTTGTCCACCATTTGTCCTTGGTGCCTTACACTCTCTTGCAAAGTATCCCATCTGATTACAGTTGTAACACTTTACTTTGCTTTTGTCCAGCCCAAACTTTCCACTGGTTGCATTGCTTGGAAACTTTCTCCCTGTCCTCTTGTAAAACTTCTTGGCTCCGTGAGTGAGAAGAGCCATCTGCTGGACTATCTCCATGTACTCCAGATCATCTGGATGGATACAGTCCAAATCTTCAAGAGTGAAGAGAAAGTTTCCTGAAGTTTCATCAACAGAGACAAAGGCATGAGAAGAACTTGTCTCTTGGAAAGGACTTCCTTGAGTGTAGCTTTCCCTTGGAGTCTCTGGGAAGGTGATGAAAGGGCCCTTTTGTGAGTTGTCAGGGAAGCATATAAGATGATGCTGTGGTTCAATGCTTTCCCTTTCAACCACATGAAGAGCTGAACTCAGTTATTTGCTGGAGTTACCAGATGAGTTTTGCATGTTCATCTCCATCTGGTAGCCACTAAGAATACCATACAACTCTGTAAGAGTAAGAGTCTTAAGGTTCTCAGTCCTCTTGATAACAACACAATAACGTGTCCATTGTCTAGGAAGAGAGGACATAAACTTCCTTACAATGTCCCTGTTCTCAAGAGTTACTCAAACATCCATTAGAGTATCCACAATCTCAACATACCTGAAGTATTGTTAAGTCATGGTTTCACCTGCCTTGAAGGTGAAGTTTTCAAACTGCTGCTTTAGGAGATCCTTCTGTTCTCCTTTGCTTCAGTAGACCCCTCATACATTAGCTTCAGTGCCTCCCATAGTTGCTTGGCAGTTTTGCACTTCTTGAAGCCTCTGTAGATGGAGTTTGGAAGAGCAGTTTGAAGGGCTGTCATGGCTTTTTGATCAATCTCTATTCTCTTTCTATCTGCTTCAGAGTAATCAACCACAGCCTTAGGAATCATGCCACCACCGGTAGCAGAAGTGGTGCTTGGTATGTAAGGTCCTCCAACAACAGAGTCTCACATCCTGGAGTCTTGAGACTTGATGAAGTCTTCCATTCTTTGACACCAAGTATCAAAGTCTTCAGGAGTGATCAGTGGAGACTTTGTCATATTTCTAGTTTTCATCAGCTTTGGTTATAGCTGCCATTTGAGTTGTTAAGTATTTTGTGTGTGTGAGGGATCTTAAGATGGTGAGATCTTATATCAAGAGCCTGAAATGCTCTGATACCAAATGCAGGACCGGTGAAGGGTATGCACTTACAACACAACAACACAATGAGGAGAGTTGCTTAGAACACTTAACAGATCAAATAAGGAACTGGTTAACTTGTTAATGAAAGATGCTAAGAACACAAGTAAAAGTGAGACAGAACAAGATTGCAAACAACACAAGTATTTGGTTTTCAAGAATGCTATATATTGCTTCTCAAGTTCTAATACAAGTTACAAAGCATCAATGGAAAGTTACAAGTGCTTGAGATACTTTATATTACATCTTACAGCCGGCCATACTTTGAAGGCCAGCTGGATACAATTGACTAGACAACTACAAAATCAAATATAGAGTCGAAAGGCATATCTGCCTTTTGACTTGTGACTATGACATGTCATAGCTCACATCCTAATATATTACAAAAAGGATAAAATTACATAAAGTAGAAAGCATGGACTCAAGACCTTAATGTACAGTTACCAAAAGCATGGCCCTTTCACCAACTCATGTTAGTTGGTGACTTTACAGAGTTGCAACGGAAAGGTGGTCCAGCTTTATGGTAAAGTACATCAGATAAAGGCATATCTCTAAAAGTCTTCAGAATAAATCTGTCTTCACTCTTTGGCTTCAGAAGACTTTGTCTTTGAAGCTTCGGAAGACTTCACTTTTGGCTTCAGAAGATATTGGTCTTGGCTTCGGAAGATTTTACACTTAGAATATTTCTAGTGCATGGTGTAAAACTTCCAAAGCATTTTTACTTCAGTTCTTTAGTGCATGCTTGCAGAGAGACTTTGGATGTTTTGGTTGCATTAGACTTATAGGAATCCTTACATAATATTATTAGTAATTAAGGTAAATATTTAATAGAAGAGAGATGAGGGAAAATTTTGGTGAAGATAATTGTGGTGCTGACACGTGCGACCCTATGTACTCTTTAATTAGAGTAGAAAGATATATATAATATATTATATATATATATATATATAGAGATTAGATATATACATATATATAGGTAAGACACACTATATATAGATATATAGAAGAGAGAGAGAGAGAGGAGAGAGAGAGAGAGAGAGAGAGAGAGAGAGAGAGAGAGAGAGAGAGAGAATAGAGCTATATATATATATATATATATATATATATATATAATAGTATATGTATGTATATATATATATGTATCGATATATATATATATATATATATATATCTATATATATATATATATATAGTATATATATATCTATATATATATATATATATATATATATATATCTATATATATATGCGTAAATTACAAATTATGTCCTTTTTACTACCGAAATTACATGGTATATCCTTTAGTTTTAAAAATTAAATCTAATGTCCTTTTTTTAAAATATGTGCACACCTATAGTCCTTTACACTAGATTTCAGTTAAATGTACAATTAACTCCAATTATGTATCTCTTACACGAGGTGCATTTTTATCATTTCTTTCCACTATATATTAAACAAATAAAAAAATTATTTATTTATATGAAAAATAAAATTAAAAGATATCAGACCGTTGGGTAAGTCAGTGAACCCGCATTCCTCTTACGTTCAATACCATTAAATCCATCATTCTCCTCTATTTGATAACATAATAACGGTCATCTTCACCACCTACAACATCTCATACACCATTGAAACCCCTTGAACTCGTACAAACAACGATGGTAAGATTGAAAAATCCCTATATTTCGTTGCTCTTTGAATTTCTGACTTATGTTGTTGTGTGATTAACGAGCGACTCATAGTTCATTTTCTTGCTTTTGCAATTATATAAGCAATTCAAAGAATCACATGTAATCTTCAAGTTTGTGTTCCTTATTGATTTTTTATTATTTGTTGGTGTGAGTAGTTTATAAAGTATTTACGTGTATTTTTTGTGTTTATTGTTGATTTTCCGACCTTCTAAATGATTTGTGACTTAGACGTTTTACTTTAGTAAATGTTATTGGAAGTTGTTGCTATTAAAAGTTTTGACGATTAGTTGAATGAACATACAACAAGAGTGATTGGTTTCACTGACTAACCTAACATTATGATATCTTTTAATTTTCTTTTTTCATTTAATTTTTTTATTTTTTATAAATTTTTTTATATGTTAGATGTAAAAAAATTGATAAAAAACCCCCTGTGAGGGGGCACATAACTGAGTTAACTGTACATTTAGATGATAGTTAGTGTAAAGGACAATATGTGTGCAAATTTTTTAATAAAAGGACATTGTATGTAATTATTAAAACTAAAGGACATACCATGCATTTTCATATATTAATAAAGGACACAATTTGTAATTTACTCTATATAGATATATATATATATATATATATATATAGATATATATAGATATATATACACATATAGATAGATACATATAGATAGATATACATACAGATAGATATATATAGAGAATAGAGAGAAAATATATATAGACATATATATATAGACAGAGAGAGAGATATCTCTCTGTCTATATATGTATATATATATGTATTATATATATATATACAGTGTATATATATATATATACATATAGATATACATGTATATATAATATATATATATATATATATATATATATTCTATATATATATATATTATATATATATATATATTATATTATATATATATATATACATGCATATATACTAGCAAGAGACCCGCGCGATGCGGCGGCGGTGACAATTTATAGCATGATACTTGTTTTCAGTTAGTCTGCAAATTCTCTTGAGATATATTGAATTATATGTATATTAGTTTTCTTACTCATAACATCAAAGAGCAGCTCAAAATCTGTATTATGACTTCTAACATTACCAGCAAGACATTTACGTCCATTTCTTTGATGAATCTACAACACTATCTCCTAGTTAGAATACGTGTGTGGTTAATGGTAAGCTATAGCTTTTTTTAGTCTAACGTTTTCGTTTTGGGTGGTTCCAATTTCTTTTCAAAATTTCACTTTCTGACACACAAAGATTCTTTTTTAGTTTGATAAAAACTCATTCGTTTTCTTATTCATTGATCAAATGGGGCTTTTAGTAGTTAGTACTTAAACAAACATTGATCAACAAAACTTCTTATGCCTTTTGTAATTAAGATTCATAAACAAATGAAACAAATAAAAACCAAACCATATGGAAAAATGGATCGAAATAAAATTGCAATTAATGATTGAACAACGTGTTTCTATTAAAGTAAAAAAATAATAATGTAAACCAGTGAGTGCACTAACTTATCTTTCTACTCTAATAAAAAGGTAACTGAGGGTGCCACGTATCAGCACCACAATCATCCTCATCAATACTTTCCCGCATCTCTTTCCTATTAAATAATTACCTTAATTACTAATAATATTATTTGAATACTTTTTAATATTTAATAAATTAAGAAATAAATCTATTTATCAAGGTTATTTCTAAATAATTTGATATTTTCAAAAAGTCAAATTTTTAAAAACAAAAAATAAGCAAATTTAGAGTTGCACTAAGAAAATTTTTAAAAATAATATTTTTATATGGTGTGTTTTATAACAAAATGTTTATTTTTTAAAAAAATTTAAAAACAAAATTTTAAAAAGTTGATATCACTGTTTTATTATTTATTTATAGTCATTTCTCATACATAATTTCAGTCATATCATGTCTTAAAATATCATTTTATAATTAATAAATTTATTATATTAATGTTTTATTTATTCAATTCGTGTAATACACGGGTTTACTAAAGCTAGTAAGTATATATAATGGAATTAAGGAGTCGGGTACTATTTTGGTAGTGGTGGTCGATAGAGATGGTGATACCATCTCTTGCTGTGAACTTGCTGGAGGAGAGACCCCGTCACAGACCTCCAACCAACATGTGTAAACGCTTCTGTACTCAACGCAATTGATAGACATATGAAAAAATAAAAATATAGTTTGATAAAGAGTGCATGGGGACTAAATTGAAGCCTTGATCCACCTAGAACTTCATTAGTTCCCTCTTTTTTCTTTTGAATCAAAAACCTGCCCATAGACATACTTTAAAAACTAAACAAATTAAATGTAAAGGATAACAGATTAGCTAAACTACATATACTTTGTTAGAATCACGAATCTGTGGCCTCTGCTTTGATTTCATAAAATGAATGAGACACAATAAAATTAATAACTAAACAAATTAAATGTAAAGGATAACAATCCAATGATAACAAGTGGAAGTAGAAAATCATATGTGATTACCACAAAAACAATCACGTTGATGTAAGTAATCACTTGCTCTTCTCATTTTCAAAGAACCTTAATTTATACTTGTCATTTTTTCCAAGTTGTCAACAAGGCACCAATTAGGCATAAAAAACTATTCAAGGGGTGGTTTGATGTAAAAGAAACAAAACTGAGTCATGTTAAATCCTATAGCAATTTACATAACTAAATACTATTAAACATATCATTCTGTTTTTTAATAAATACAGTCATGTAATGACACTCACGCATTCTATTAAGTAGACGGGTCAAGAAAATAAATGTATGGAAGTTCACTTCTATTATACAGGTCAAGTGAAAACCAACTTTAACAACTTAATCAAATTGTATTGATTTATGAACTATATATAGAACATGAAAATCACACCTGGGACAAAATACATATGACTTTAATCACCCATGTATTAAATTTTCTCTAAAGTTAAGTATAATATAATAATTATAAATGGTTTTTAATTTCATGAACAAAGAACAATTGTGAAAAAATCAACAACCTCACCCAGGACACAAAAAGAATCAACTAACTGCTGGTGTCAATTTTTCGAGTAAATAAATAACTCATGTGCACCACAAATTGAAATCTGAAAACCATATTTGCCTGCTAAAGTAAAGCCAACTACAAAAACAATAGCTAGGCGGTCTTGGATAGAACTTTAAAAATATAAAGAAAATCATCAAAAAAAACATTAAAGCACAATGAAAACAAAAGAACATGAAATGTATGTATATTTGCCTTTCCCGTTAAACAAATGCAGGTCAAGAAATTGATAGAAAAGATCAGTAATAACCAACCATTCATTAGAGAGAATAGTGTTATCTGCTATTATATGCGAACATGAACAAACGAAAGTTTAAATTGATTATAAAAATAATATTGAGTTATAGTGTAAGAAGTAAACAAAGACTTGAAAGATGAAGAAGCAGAGATTGTTTTGACCTTAGAGAATCACTTACACCTAATGAGACCTTGTAGGAATCCCATCTTTATAGAACCTAGCATTTTTAAACATAATGCTTGAACAATTGTATATAAACTTCATTAATTTCCAACAAGCTAAAACATGTTTTCAGGAATTTCAGGAGATCAATGCCCATTTTTGTCTTCATCTACGTTTAGTGAGCTTTTGCATCTGAAATCAGGGCTGTGAAAAGTTATACTTTTAGCCCCTTTAGCACAATATCCAAGCGGCTTGAGCAATTCTTGTGTGGAACACGACTAAATGCCTTTCGACTTCAGCCTTAAACTCCTTATTAGCTTGTCCTATGTAAAGATGGATACAAAATCTGATTATATTAATTAACTGAAGTCAAAATAACAATCAGTGCACTGTAATTAGATTAAAACAAACACATGATCTTTTTATAGATAGATGTGGGTATTCTATAAATTGTTTAGGAAATTGAAGGTATTATAAGATACAAACCTGTTATTGATCAAATTCTTATAACAAGAGTCATGCATCAGATCATGGTGCAAGCCACTAAATCCAGCTATGCATTTTCAATTGCCAATACAACAAATTCTATGACATAACCATTAACACAAAAATTGCCATTATAATACACTAACAAATAGTGGAAGATTTATGTAGATTAGTTAGTAATGCATACATGTAACACAAAGAAACATAACCTGCTGACAAACTGATCTTACAGGCAAGAATTGACACTTTCCAAAACCGAAGATTTTCCCGAACTCTATCAATATCAAACAAAATATGAAGTCATATAATTTTAATCAACAAATAAAGTCAATAGATGACGAAGCAAATTCCATTGCTACACATAAAAAGCCATGTGCTTCAACTTTATAATTACATAAACTTTAAACATCAAATTCAATTTACAAACATTTTTAATGATTGTTTCAATATATGAGCTGCAACAAATTTGCTACCACCATATTAACTATAACATTTCAAAAGATTAAAGTTTGAAAAATAACTGTTTGAGTTTAAATTCTTGTTTTCTAATTAAATGATTTAGAATCTGACCCATTAGTAAAAATAAAATTATATTCCGGTTAAGTATGATTTCATAAGCAAGTAGAAAGGATCAAACAGGTCAGTTGGGTCATGGTTAAAATCATCCAAATTGTATTTGTGATGCATAAAGCCACAACAATATACATAGAGATAAGTTACAATAAAGAATGAATGTATTTCAAATATTAAAATTTCATTTCCAAGTATATTAATGAGATAGTAAAAGATTAACTTACCCGTAGTCTCCTACGCTTTAACTTTCTGGTCAAGCTGTTCTTTGCTTGTACAACAACAATTTAGCAATAATAATTCAGCAATCGAACCTTCAGTTAAGCTTCTTTATTCTGCAGTATACATTGGCCTTTATTATATCATACAACACACTTTGACAATTATGATTAAAAACCTAGATAAAAACTCATCGAACAAACTGAGTAATAAGTAGTTAAGAACCATTCATTTTGTATACAATATAACTAACATATGTATTCTAAACCTATTGTTGATTCCGGTAAGAAAAGGAATGGGTTGGGCTATATTTATTGAAACACATATGAAATTACACTTACATTATGTTGCATAGTTTGGAGATTGTTTTATTCTGTCAATAGTAAGAAATGATGATCACACCTACGTACAACAATCTTCCCACCTACATGTCTGTAATTTACTCTAACCAACTAAAAGTTGATTGAAATATAATTTTAGTGTTGACTTTTATATATAATGAACTCTCAAATATTTGACTCAAAATCTAAAGTCAATCGAGAATCACATAATATCAAAGCAACACCTCAAACGTAATCTCACCGCAACCAGAAGCAATTCATCACCATAATTGACCCTGATGGCAAGCCCTAAAAACCTCAAACCACAACAAAATTGGAAGAAAACTGGATCACATAGAGGGTTACAATGGTAATGACAGCCTCATATCCCTATTTACAAAATCAGATCTGATAGAGGGTTACAAAGGTAGTGACCTCAAATAGTCGATCGTATTGAACTAATACCGGTGAAGAGAGGAGGAAGCAAAGCTTGTTATGGTCAATCACAACCGCGATATGTGTCTCTCATCTCCTTTTGGTATTGGACGTTGCCAATCACCACCACTACGGAGTGACGTTTTCTCTCCGTGTCCGATCGACATTGTTCCAGAAAGTGTGTGTGTGATAGCGTTTGAAATTTGAAAAGGAAGTCATTACCCACCCAATTCACTTTACCAGGGCAGAGAACCCTTGAGAAAGAAGCCAAAAGCAACATTTCTCTTTTCATGTTATGTAGGGTGCTAGGGAAGAAAAGAAGAAGTGAGGACCTTCTTGTTTTAGAAGAAAGAAGATCAATGGTGTTGTGGCAGTTGTTTTTACATGAAAGCCTCATCTACCATTTTTTGTGATTGTGCTTGATTGGCTTGTAATATATGCAAAAGATGATGTACATCTCTTAAAATTTAAGAGTTTTGGGTGAAAAGACAATATTGTCCTTCTCATATGCTTATTAAGATAGTATAGATATATATATACATATATATATATATGTATATATATATATATGTATATATATATATATATATATATATATATATGTATATATATATATATATGTATGTATATATATTGTATGTATATATATATGTATGTATGTATGTATATATATATATATATATATATATATATATATATATATATATATATATATATATAGATATATATATCTCTATATATATATATATATATATATATATATATATATATGTATGTATATATAGGTGGGTGCTCTATATCATAGGAGATAGTTGTAAATGAAATAGATTGAAAATTTATGGGGATTGTACTGTGTTTCCTCATATTTGGGGAAACACAGTACAATCTTTATAACTTTTTTAATATTTTTTAAAGTGGTTGTGAGTAGATGAGACAGAAAATGTAATGATAAATATATGAAAAAAATACTATTTAATTTAGTAGAAGAGAGAAAAAATAGTAAGGGGCTGTCTGTCAATTTATGAATAATTAAGTGCTGAACCAATAAGAGGTCTGGACCATTAAGTGCTAAACCATAAGAGGTCTGAACCATTAAGTGCTGAACCATTAAAAGGTCTAAATCATTAAGAGCTAATATATCCCATAACTATTTAAAGGCAAATGTCTGAACAATGTAGATAAAAATCATTCAACATTAGACATCTTAATCATTCGAAGACAAAATTTATGAACCATTCAGATACAAATTTCTGAATCATTCAGACATTTGCTCGCGAAACAAACAGTCTGAAACATTAAGGGTCTGTTTGGTAAAGGGTAATGGAATGCACGAAGGAATGGAATGAACGAGTGAATGGAATGGATGAGAGAATGAAATGAATCATTACATTCCATTGTACTGTTTGGTTACCCTTTAAGAATATAAATAAATCATTACTTTGTGTTGTTTGTTAAGTATGAAAAAACGAATCAATGAAATGTAAAAGTGGTTATGATGGTGATTGTTTCCGGCGACGGTGGTTTCCGGCGGCGGTGGTTTCCGGAGGGGGTGGCCGGCGTTGGTTTCCGGCTGCGGTGGTGGCCGGCGGTGGTTCCGGCGGCGGTGGTTTCCGGCGACGTCGGTGGAGGGCGGTGGTTTCCGGCGGCGGCGGTGGAAGGCGGTGGTTTCCGGTGGCGGCGGTGGAAGGCGGTGGTTTTCGGAGGCGAGGCGGTGGTGGACGGCGGCGGTGGTTTCCGGCGACGTCGGTGGAGGGCGGTGGTTTCCGGCGGCGGCGATGGACGGCGGTGGTTTCCGGAGGCGAGGCGGTGGTTTCCGGCAGTGGACGGCGGTGGTTTCCGGTAGCGTTGGTGGACGAAGGTGGTTTCTGGCGGCGGAAGTGGCCAGCGGTGGTTCCCGATGGCGGCGATGGCTTTCGGTGGTTTCTGGCGGTGGCAGTGGCGGCAGGCTCCGGCGGTGGTGTTCCCGGTGGCGGCGGTGGTGGTTGTTGTGGTGGGTGAGTAAGTGGTGTGATGACTAATGATGGAAAAATGGATGGAATGAGAAAAAAGAAGAGTGATGGAATGAATTTGAGGGAATAGAATCAATTATGTAATAGTTCATTCTATTACCTTCACCAACCAAACATGTTTTGTTCATTCACCCTCAATGGTTCGTTCCATTCCACCCCTCATTCCTGCATATCAAACGCTACCTAAATGCTGAACCATTCAGACATCAGAATCATTAAGAGGCTGATTCAGATGCTAACAATTAACCCCTAAATTTTAGAGTAATTATAAGCATGTGCATGATGGATGGATTGTGAATGCTCTAACACCACTCCTATGAATAAATCTTCATCGACAACAAAAGTAATCCAAATCACCAAGTGCTTCTTGAATCTAAACCCTTTTCAAGGTTAAATTTAATATCGAATTAAACTCATATCACCCGACAAAGATTAGGACATCTATCAATATTTATCGATCACAACTTCAGAAGCAAACACACAAAATTCATGGAAATCAACAAGGCATTGTGATTGATATAAACCCAATTACATCCGTAAGATGGATCTTCTAGATCAATTCACCTCCTATAATTTGAAGATGGAGACAAAGGTAAAGAAAGCTCGAACCAGCTAAAAATGCTCTTAGTCGTCGTGAATTTTATAACTACTTTTTTATCTTTATCTTTTATATCATTAAAAGATTTCAGTTTAACATTTTGAACATTTAAAACATCATTTTATGAAATCTTAAATTGTCTAAGAAGTAAAAGTAAGATCATAGTTATATAGCTCGAGACTTCTAATATCTATAGTATCTAATAAAAGAAGGGTTTTTTTTGATCACTTGTCATTTTTTAACCCATTTTTTGCCACTTGTTAAATTTCTACACATTCACACATTGATTTTCCCTCATAAAGAGTATTATAGTAATTTAAATACTAATACAAGTTTCTCTCTCTTATTAAAACTAATTTTATTAATTGCTATATTTCTCTTTTTTATTTAGATTTTTTAAAATCAAACTATATTTTTAAAAAATTATATTTATTAAGGAAGTTAAAAATCACATATTTTAATTAAAATCTAAATAATAAAAAACAAAAATTTTATATACTATACAATTTTCTAAAACACTAATCCTTTTTTAAGCAAAATATTCTAAATCGTTTTGTTTCTAAAAAATATAAAGGTGAAATTTTTTAAAAACAGCCTTATTAAAACAACCAAAAGAATTACAAATCGGAGTTTCAAAAAAAAAATAAGATTTTGATAAAAAAAATTAAATTTTAATAAAAAAATCTTAAAACGAATGTCTAAAATGAAACTATTTAGATAAGAGAGTTAAAAATAGTATAATTATTTTATTTCTTGAACTATTACATATATATATAATTTTAATTATATTTAATATTAAAATATTATAATCTAAGTCTTTGTCTTTATTACTAAATATAATCCGTTTAACTAATGGAATTTTAGCCTATATATCTATCTATAAAAAACTAAAATAAACACGAAACAATTGTAAACCTTATCATACTAATTTTCTCATTTTTCTATATTATTAATAATAATACTGAATACTAATAATTTTACCTCTACCATTTTCAAATTAAAAAATGTATAATTGAATAAATAAAAAACCTATTTTTTTATTAAAACACACTTTCTAAAAATAAAAATTTTATAAAATACATAATACAACAAACTTTTTCTTTAAACAACATCATTTTTCTTAAAATAAAATATTTAAAAATCACATTTTTTAATAAAACAAAGTTAAAGAAAAATACATTATTGTTTATTTACTTAAAGTATCTATTTATACGTAATTATAATCATATTTTTTCTTCAAACATGATTTTATAATGCATACATTTTGATTATATATATATATATATATATATATATATATATATATATATATATTTTTATTTATTATTTCATGTAATACATAGAGACTAACCTAGTATTAAAAATAGATTAAAAAAATTTGCATACAAGATAAATTATTACTTTATGTTTTTCAATGGTATAAACTTTTTACAATTTGTTAGAGCATAAGTTTAGAGAGTATTATCAATGAATTTTGGGGTCATAAATCGGATAATATAGAATACGGAATGTTTTTAATCGAAACCAGAAAGGTTAAGTGGACTGGCCTGGGAGTTGATATCCGATAAGCATTTTTGTTATTTTAAATTTTATAAATGTTGAAAATATATTATAAAATAGTTTCTTTTTTTTGTTAAAGCAATTTATGAATATTAAAGGAATCTAGATATACTTTGTAGTTTTTAGAGTTAATTACGCAAATGGTCCACGTGATTTATACAAAATAACATGTTTGGGCACTAAAGGTTTTTTGTAATAGGTTGAGGTATTGTGTTTTAATTTTGTAACAAGTTAAGACTAACTGACGTTAGTTTTTCTTTAAAATATAAGGGCATATTTGTCTTTTAATTTACAATGACTACTAGTGTAATTATAGGGGTTGTTTTGGCCATTTATTATAAATGAAGGATTGTTTGTGTAATTTCATACACACACATATATATTATACATATATGTACACATATATATAACCACCAGCGGCCACCATCACCGGCAGTGACCACCACCACCGGCAGCCCCCACCACCAGCGGCCACCACCACCGGCAGCCCCCCCCACCAGCGGCCACCACCACCGGCAGCCCCCCACCACCAGCGGCCACCACCACCGGCACGCCCCCCACCAACGGCCACCACCACCGGCAGCCCCCACCACTAGCTATCACCACCACTGCGTTGAGCAACGACCACCAGCGACTGCTAGCCCCACATCATTCCCGCCATCGTAACATCACCATCACCATCAGTGCATCATCACCACCGCACCATCACCATGTATCTTTATCTCCTTCATAGTAGAATAATGTCACCTCCCACTTTCGGTCACCACCGCTCGCACCTTCGTCGGTCACCACCGCTCGCACCTTCGTCGGTCACCACCCCAAGCGCCAACCGCACGGCTTCCACCATCGGCCACCACCCCATCACATCATCCTCAACACCACCACCTTCTCCCAACATCACCATCAACACCATATTCATCACAACATCATCGCAACAATCTCACCGTCATCATCATCGCGTCGCTACCACCATCGCACCATCCATCTTCGCTTCATCTCTATTGAACCACCGCTACAACCAACAAGCCCTAATTTAAGAATCCCCAATCAGGTAATTCTAAATTAGGGTTTCAAGAAAAAGTCGTAAGGGGAGGAATCAGGAATATGTTTGGATCTAGTTGTTGTGGTGTCGTCGGATGGGTGTCGACTAAGGTGATAGTGGCGGCGTTGGTGGATTTAGTGGTGGTGGTGTACTGAATGGGAATAGGAGGGAGGCGAAAATGGTTGGGATATGGTTTTTTCTTACAGGCGGCGGTGGTGGTTTAGCGGCGTTGACCAAGGTGGTGGTGGGTGTCGGATATTGCAGGGTAACAATCCTGGTGGTAGGCGGCAGTTATGGACTTACGGTGGATAACAATGGTGGTGGTTTGGTATTTTGAAAGAGACGTGGGTGGGATAGGTGGGTGTGGGTTGGATTTTTTAAAGTTGTAACTAATTACACAAATAGTCCCTGGATAAATGAGAAATATAAAATTACAAAAATAGTCCCTCAAAGGGTATTTTAGTCATTTTTTCTAAATTTAACAGAAAAAATAACATCAGTTTAGTACCCATTCTTGTTACAAAATTGAAAACATAATACCTCAACTTGTTATAAAAAACCCTTAGTACTTAAACCTGTTATTTTTTATAAATCACAGGGACTATTTGCGTAATTAACTCTAGTTTTTTAGTATGGTGGCAAGGAGTTACGACCAGGGGTGGGTAAGAAAACCCGGTTTCAGAGAAACACCACCCCTAAAAGTCTAAAACCCAATATAGTTTCAACACCTCTAATCTAGTGAATATTCACTGGTCATCACCGGTCACCTTTGCCTCCATTTGATTGTTACTCAAAGTTGACAATAAAATTTAATAAATTAACACTACAAATATCGTTCAATCTTATTTTTTTACACATTACTTTGATTTCTATCTGCTATCTAAAATATCACCCAATCCCTTATTATTTCTCTGAATAATAATGAATCATCATCCCGCTCAGCCAGAAAACAACCAAATTCTAAAAGCTTTGTAAAAAAACTTAAACATCACAATCACCTTGTCAACAAACTAAACTCACTTTGACACCCAAACATACAATCAATATGCACACCACAACCACACTCAAACAAATTTCAAAACTATCGTCATCAAGACATGGAATCTAGTGACGAAACACTACCTTTGTCGGATGAGGAGATAGAGGTGTCAGGAGAGGAGGATGAGGAGGCTGGCGGGGGACGACAAGGAGGAATTATGTCAAACGCAAAGGAAGAGTGAAGTAAAATAGAAGACAAAATCTAGATGATGAACTGAACAATAAGAGGTGACGTTAACAAGAGCATGAGTTTATTGTTTGGATTACCCTGTTATGCAACGAATAAAATCAAGAAGACTTTTGGAAGAATATTTAATTTAAATTCTATTTGTTTAGATTTTTATGTTTTTACTTTTTTGTTTAAAGTTTTAATGTTTTAATACTTTTGTAGATTACTGGACATTTTCACATTCAAATGATAAGCAACGACCGAAGTATAGTTCAAATATATTCAAAATAGAGAGATATTGACCATGCTACGGAAAAGTTAAAACTCTTCTTTACTAAAAAAGAGTTGACGTTATGCTGTCTAGCGGCGATAGTGAGAACTATGTGATTTGGAAAAGCCAATTCAGATACAAGGAGTTTTGCAAAAAAAAAAAGACTTTTCATATAAGGAGGCAAGGAAGATTGTTCGGTTTCCAGGATAGACCAATATTTCTACAATGGGTGGTGAGCCACAAGCAACAAAAAGATTACAAACAAATGAATCTAGTCGCTACAGCATGTATCTGTAAGCTCAATGTCTCGACATAAATCTCAACAAAGACAAGAATGTAGAATCCGAGCGACTGGCTAGGAAAAGCAGGAGATATGCCGCATGATTGACGTCTTAGGAAGAACTTCTTGTGAAGATCGAGAGCTTTGACGCCTTAAGTCTAACTGAAGTCGAACATAGATCCCGACTTCGAGATGAGAAGTCTCGTCTTATGCAAGAGGAACAATAAGTTCGAAATGGATTAATGCAGTTGGAAGAAAAACAAGAGGACTTAATGTTATCTTAAAAGACCAATCGGTATATTCCAGATCAATGTTGACAACTGTTCTACAACGTTAGCAATTCATGTCGTAGATGCTATTTTATTTTTATTAAAGTACTATGATGAATTTTTTTAAATAATAAAAATTTTAATATTAGTTAATTTAGTAATAATATATGAAATATAAATTCATTTTAAAAAATGGAGTTACAAGAAAACACTAAGACGATACCATGCAAAATAGAAAAAACCTACAAAACTAGAAAATTAAAAAAAATGTCATGACGTTGATGTATCACCAGAAAAAATCTAAAGAAAGCAGCACGACTCACTGTGACCTAACTAACAGATCCATTTTATTTTTAATTTAACTTAAAATTAAGATGTCAATTTGACATATTGTATGTTATGACATGCAATTAGCATCGAGTAATAATATATAAAAAATATCTAGATTTAAAATTTCATTAATAGCATTAGGAGATATAAAATTTGTGACCGAATAAGCAATATACTTAATGCTATAAACTTAAGACAACTTCAAATCTTCCCACTTTCTTTTGTAAATAAAAAATTATGATGTGACAATGCTTGATATACACATGTCACAACAAAACTTATATAACATGACGTATTTTGTTACCATATTATGCTTAACATGAACTCTAGATTGTTTCTTAAACATTAACACGAACAAGTTTAATAATTGGTTTACACAAAATGGCACGTTTAATACAATCAAAAGTAAACAATTCAATGATAATAATGGCATAACATGACACTTTAACACCATTACAGAAACATTAAGCCTAGTTATTGAAATGATCAACAAGACACATTTAACACAAGACATATCTAAAACAACAACATTAAATTTACAAAAGCTACGAACAATAAAACTATGTCATTATGATAAACATGTCATCCTCGTCTCCTGTTGACCAGTTTAGACATGAATTTTAATCTTGTCATTAACGACTCGACCTGTTATGACCCGAATTCATATACCTCAAACACTAATACCTATAACCTTGGATCGAGTCATGACATGTTAACGACATACATTTCCAATCTAACTCACATTGCGTTGAGAGTACGGAATAAACACTTATCGGCGGTAGAAAGATACAAGAAAAAATAAAACTTTGCCCCTAACAATTTTTTGTAAAATGACATTTTTATTGTTTAATTAAACATTTTCTGCATTTAAATAATAATAATAATAATTAATAATTACTAGTGTGCGACAATTTGGAAAAACTAAATTAAGCAGCTTTGATGGGTCACATGAGGATATGAGGGGATAACGGCGGCAGTTCGCGAAGCAAGTAGCAGCACATGTGAGACCGTGCATCGCATGTAAATTATTTACAAAGCTCTTTATAACGTCTAAATAACGCCCAATCATGTTACCACACTAACGCTGCTCATTTAATAATGCAATTTGTGTGTGCTACTACTAAATTTGCATTGGGTAACCCGGGTAGCCGATCTTTAATTAGTTTGCCGTTCAAAAAAAATAGTGAAATTTGCAGACATGTGCCGTGCAAATTAAAAATAAAGCTGTAATAATAAAATAATCAAATCAAAAAGAATATAATACTTGTTTTATAATATAAATTTTTAGAATATATTAACGTATTACTATTACGGTTACTGTTTCTGTTAATGCTACTGTTACTACTTATTGTTACCGTTACCGTTATTTGTTAATGATCATTTATCATTTAAATAAATCATATTTTTAACTTTAAAGATTGTATTATATGCTTTAAAACTTGTAATGATATAATCTCTTAAACTTTTGAAAATACCCTACTAGGTATCAAGTCATTTTAATTGCATCTATGTGGTCTGTTTTGGAGAGCCAGTAATGAAAGGATCTTCAACAACAAGAGAAGCAATGTCAACAAAGTAGTCGTTGAAATAAAGGTTTATGCGTTCATTTGGGTCAAGTGTAGATTAGATTCCGATGAATTAGATTGGTCGCATTGAGGTAGCGTGGTGCTAGATTTTGATAATATATAGTTTTAATTTGTTTCGTTTGCTAGGTTGTTTTTAACATTGTTTTGAAAACCGGATCGGACCAGCTGGTCCGACCGTGAACCAGACTCCAATCCGGTCCGATTTGGTGCCTAAAACCGTTTTGGCATTGAACCGGTGGTCGAACCACAAACCGAGGGGTCGAACCGGTTTTTGCATATATATTTTTATTTTTTTAGTATTTTTACATATATATTTATAAAATAATTATATCCGGTTCTTATATCCAGTCCGATCGGTTGAACCGGTTCGACCTGTGAACCAGTAAAACGTCCGGTTTACTGTCCGATACGGTTATGAAAACATTAATTTTCAGTAATTTTATATCACCGTCGTTCAAAAAAGTAAATAAACAAAAAAGGTTGGTATCATTTGTATTACACGGAATTACATAACTAAAATACTATATAGATAATAACAAAAAAATATAAATTAAAAAAGCAGTATTTTGAGATAAGATATTTCTGAAACTACGTAAAACTAAGTAATATACGTAATAAAATAATGTTATCGTTTTTTAAAACATTTTTTTTGTTTTTTAAAGTTAAACATTTTTGTTCCAAAACAAAACCGTTTTACAAATACAAGTTTTAATTATTCTTTATATAAACACCGAAAATTTTAATTATTTGGTTTATAAAATTTTATTTTTTAAAACATCGATCAAAAAATATTTTATATTATTAAAAAAATTTGATGTTTAGAATTTTTTTATTTTATAAAAATTTGTTTCTTTAGATGTTACCTTTATATAAAGACCTATTTTTTAATTTATTAAAAACCATTTCTAGTTTTAAAAAAGAATTAACTAATATCATTATAGTTAATATAATTATTTAATAGGAGAGTGAATTGAAAAAAAAATTTAAAACTGGGAATTCTAAAATTGTAATAAGTGTTAACCTAAAATTATTTTTTATTATAATAGATAGATTTTGTACTCTATATATGTATTGTAATATTTTATAGATTAATATTTTATGAATTGTAACTTTAATCTCTAATTAAATAAATATAAATGTAAATTACATTTATGGTCTTTATGGTTTAGTAAAAATTTTGTATTTGGTCTCTAAAATTATAAAATAGCAAATATAGTCAACAATGTTACTTTTTATTTTAATTTCATTTTTTCATTATTAATATGTTTGTTATTTAATACATAGATATAAAATATTTAATAAATAAACTTTTTTAAATGTTTTTTTAATATTGACTTTTAAATGTATTTCTTAAAACATTCTGATTTTTAAGGGTACTTAGAAAAGCATTATCGTCTTCCTTAAAACATTTGTTTTCTAAAGGTAATTTTTTAAAATTATCCATCTTTTAAATATTATATTTAAAAAAGGCTTGTTTATTGAATGTTTTAAAAATAGGATAGGGTTATAGTAAAAAAATATATTTAATCTAAAAAGTATAAAATGCTTGTGGGCTTGACACGTGTATTTTTATAGTTTTAAAGAGGAGGGCATTTTGTCCATTGTGTCAAATAAATCAGCTTATTGTGCAATATACGTTCATTGTGTCATATACTTACATCATTTGTTATATGGTATCATTGTATTTTACGTGTTAGATCATTTTGTGTTATTATTGTCATTGTTTCTATAGATTTTATAAACTCGTTATCTATTATTGTGTTTTACAATTAAAAATGCACAATAATATACTTTCACCAATTTAATTAAAATTTATAGTGTTGAATACAACACAATGTGTTATTTTTTTAATTTTTTATACATTATGTGACAACCGGCAAATTTCAGGTCAATACCCGACCCGACTTAGTCATAATTATACATATTTTACATGAGTTTCAATTGAGTTCTAATTATTTGAAGTCATTTCATGCATTGCAAAATTTCATGCGTAACATTTCATGTATCGGTGATTCGACGTAATTACCATTTTTACATGTCGTACATCCAGCACACATGAACGTTGGTGATAATTAATATATATACACTAATAAATATTTTAAAGTGTTTTAAAGTATTTTAGATGCCAAATTAAATATATTGGATAAGCTTAAATTTATAAATACACCTAAACGCGTAAATTGATATTTTACCCAAAACGAATCCTTTTAACGCGACTACTAAATACATGATGTATCATTAATATATCATCAATATTGAAATATTTAATATTATATAAATTCTTATTATATTTTAATGTATTCTAGAAAGTTAAAAGTAAAAATATAAAAATATGTAAACATACTTATAGTGCAACAAATATCATTCAAATACTTAAACCGTCCATCAGCACCACTCCTTACTTTTCCTTTCACCCAAATCTTGATAAGAATGTTCTTTGACTTGGAGAAGTTTGAGGAATTTCTTGTGAAACTTCCTTTGTTACTCTAGATTAAAGAAGATTGTCTCCATACCTTAATTACAAGTTTCAATCTCCTTCCCTTGATAAACGAATCCAAGGCTCCAAAACCAAACAAAAGTGATTTTTTGACATGAACACTTATAAAGACAATATTTTTTGCTTTACCTTTTTCACCTATATCAAATTACACCCTCATTCTCACTCTCTTCCTCTAAAATCGACCAAAACACCATCTACCCCATTCCACCACATTTTAAACTATATTTATACAAATCTAAGGTGTTTAAAGTGCCTTGGGTGAATATCAAGTGATTTTTTAAGCTTCCAAGCATCCTACAAAACCCTTCCATCTTTTCTTGCTTGATTTAAGTGAGAACTTTCTCTACTTATATATATATATACATATAATATATATATATATATATATATATATATATATATATATATATATATATATATATATATATATATATATATATATATATATGTATCATTTCACCATGTTTATCTATCTTCTAGTTCATACGTAACAACATTTATCCACAAAATTCTTTCATATTGAAAATGGAGTTTTTACCAACAAGGAGTTCCAAGAATAATATTTCATACAAAGACATTTTAACATGAATTAAATAATAATTCTTGTTCTTAAAAATTAAGTATTCATAGATTCATGTTTGACTAAGTTACTAGTTAGTGCTTTTATAAAAAGTCATATAGATTTGTTAAAACTCAATAGAAGCTATAAAGGTTATGTTATGGTTATAGGATTTTAAACTATTGCAAGTATTATTATGAATACTTATATATATATATATATTCTTCAAGATATAATTAGTTAGTGAGTGGTAATATATTATTACAAAAGTTGGGTTATAACTAGATAACAATTTGACTAAATTTACAAGCATGGTTAAATATATATAATGCAGGATCAGTTTTTATCACTCAATACAGATATTAACTCTCAAATTCACTAACTCACACTCAGTTTGGTGATGCAAAATTCTTACAGAGTTGATAATAATATACTAAGTAAAATAGAACACAAGAAAATAAATTTTCAAGATACTTGTATATATTACTTCTCAACTCCAAGTATTACAAGACTCTTACAAGCATATTACATGAGTTACAATGAGAAACTATATATACTACTACCTACAACCGTATATATTTTGATACCAGCTGGAAACCTATGACTAAAGCAAATACTACATTGCTAAAGATAAGGTATCTTAGATAAAATAATATCTAAGATTTGGTGTCATGACATGTTCGTGGCTTACCTTTTATCACCAACTAAAGTTGGTAACTGTACTAACTGATAAGAAATAAACAGTGGAATAAAGTATGGTCAACTACATGGGTGTGGAAAAAGCACCATGTAGTATATCAGAGATTTGCAGCGGAGTGTCAGAGAGACCATACTTATTTCCACTAGTTCATAGTAGGTTCTTCCGAAGGTTAGTTGGCTTCAGAAGAACAAGTTATTCCGAAGCCACTTATACTTCGAAAGAGGCTGCTTCTTCCGAGGCTTGAGACATTCTTCAGGCCTTTATACTTCGGAAGTCATTTTCTTGATTTCTTCTAAGTGTTGAACTTAGGAAGAAGGAATACTTTGTCTTCGAAAGTTGGAGTTCCTCTTCGAAAGCTCTTTCAGACTTGACTTTCGGAAGCTCAGTATTTGCCTTTGGAAGTCCTTCATCAGTTGCACAAAAAAATGTCTAAGAGGCTGTTTGGCAGCCTCTTAATCAGTCTCTTAATAGTTCAGATGTCCGAATGGTTCAACACTTTATGGTTCAGACTGTTTGTTTCGCGAGCAAATGTCTGAATGGTTCAGACATTTGCATCTGAATGGTTAAGCATTATAACTAGTGTTGAGTGGTTAAGAGGTCTAATGCTGAATGATTAAGACCTCCAATCTGAATTGTTCAGACATTTGTATTTGAATAGTTAGACGATATACTAGCTCTTAATGGTTCAGACCTCCTAATGGTTCAGCACTTAATGGTTCAGACCTCTTATTGGTTCAGCACTTAATCATTCAAAAGTTTCCAAACAGTCCCTAAGTGTTTGTTTTGGTTGCACCAGCCTTACTTGATCCAATAAACTCCCCCTAGGCTGATGCTACCAAAAACTCATTTGTTCTACTTCTGAAAACTTTCAGCACCAGGGAGAGAAGATATTTATCTGTCTCTTTGTTCTTCCGAATGTGGTGCTAAGAAGTTTGTATAAATCATTCGTGGACAGGAGATCCAGTCTGTCACTTTGAATGATATGTACCTTCTGTTACAGCCCTCTAAAGAGAGTTAGTTGACGAGAGTTGTACTCATACTCCCATCTAACTATAGACTCTAGTTCAGGACCTTCAACCATTTGAAGAAAGGCTTTGCCTTTGGTTGCTAATCCAAACTTTTCATCATTCTCTCTCAGCTTTAACTCTTCTTTAATCTTGGCCCTTGCGGTTAGCTCAGTCAGATGAAGACTGCTCAGATGATTTCTGATGTGAGCAGCTATCTTAGAGTTGGAGAGATTGGAGAATGGTTTCTCTACTAACTCAGAAATATCAAATCTGCTTAAGTGTAGCAGAGAGGAGGCATTAAGCCTGTTGATCTCACCATTCTCTCTTTCCACAACAAAGTTGTGAGAAGAGTCTTCGAACCTCCACTGGATTAGTTTCTTTCTAGACACAAGAGGCTGACTTGGTACCTTGTCTCCTTTCTTTGAATCCAGTAGAGTCACCAGCCTTCTTCTTAGCTTCTTCTCTTTTTCATTTAGCGAATCAGAGTTGAGGCCAAAGAGTTTAACAACCTGGTCCAGTGTTCCTCCTGGCAGATCAAGGAATTGTTCTCTAGTGAGGGAACATGAGGAGCCATCAACATAGGTTAGCCTGATTGACCCCTCCTCATAAGAGATATCGCTCAGAGTAGTACATTTGATGATCTTCATCTTGATCTCCTTGAATTCTTCTAAGGAAATAGGTTTGAATAGCTGAGAGGATGACTTAGGTGGTTGTTGGTAGGTAATAAGGTTTTGGTTCTAGGGAGTGTTTTGGGTTTGACGATGGGTAGTTGAGGTGGTTGTTGTGATTGAGTGGGTGAGGAAGAGGGTAAGGTTGATGATGTGGGTTCAGGAGTGTATGGCTCAGTGGTTGGCTCGGTTTTGATGGGGAATGGGAAAGGGATTGGTTCAGGTTGAGGTTGTGGTTGAGGTGTTGTCCTAGAAGTTATCCCCTGTACTCTTCTGTACATCTCTTTCCTTCTTCCTGAGCAAATGTCAGCCTTGATGTCACTGACATGTTGCTGCAGGGTCTTCTCAGACATAGGACCCACTTGCCTGCCAGAGAAGCCATGGGCCCTAAGATAATCTTTCATCCAGGCTTTGTCACCCATCTTCTTGACATTTACAAGTTCAGCTTCTTCCTCCTCCTTCTTCTTCTTCCTTAGCATTTCCTTAGCAACCTTCTTTCTCTCTTTCTCCATTTGATCTTGTTCTTTCTTGAAAAGCCACAAGATCGTATCATTGTTATGAGGAGTTAATTCCTTAAGAGAGAATCCCCTGGAGCTTAGAAAAGCTATCCTCTCATTCTTAAGCTGTTGGCCAGCTTTTTCTTCCTTTCTTCCTCTAAGGCAAACCTTGTTGCTTCTTCTTCTTGCTCAATCTGCAGCAGAGTTTCCTTTTCTAACTCAATCATCTCCTTCCGTGGTAGCAGGAGCACATCTTCACTAGCAGCTCCTAGATTGACCTCAATGATCTCCACCCTCTTTCTATTGTTGATAGCCTCCTGGTTGGCTACAGCTGCTTTGCTACTTGCAGCTAGTACCTTCCCAGTGGGGAGGCTACCTTTCCTTTTTAGCTTATCCAACCTTTCTTCCTCTTGAAGTTCTTCCGCAGTCAACTTCCTCTTCCCTTTAATGTCTTTGGAAGATTGAGACTTGGGAGGTTCTTGTGTAGAGGTTTCAGGTTGGGAGGTGGTGATTGGAGCATGAGGTGATGATGTTGTTTGAGTGAGGCGTAAGTTAAGAAGGTCCTCACTATTTACCTCAGATGCTAGTTCAAGAATTGCATCTTTGATAATTAGATCACCGGATAGAGAAAATAACCCTTTCGCAGCTTGCATCTCAGCTTCGGAAGATTGAAATGATTTTTTCGCAGCTTTGACTTCAGCTTCGGAAGTTCGTGGGATTGCATTATTTGTCCCAACTGTTTCAGTTGCTGAGCCATCAGTCCTTATTTCCCCTTTGAATTTAATCAAAGGTTGAATGTGGACCTTAGGTTGACCAACTTCTTGGATAGTGGTAGATGGTGCATTCAACCTTTGAAGCTTTTCAGCTCCAAAGTATGTCACAGTAACATCCGGACTCGGCTGTTCAATAGAAGATCTTATCAGGAACTTGGAAAAGAAACTGTTTAGATCTTTGAACATCCTTGGGTCCACTTGAAGAATGATTGGCGGAGGCTCTGGGAAAACTGTTGCTTGCTGAGTAGGATATCTGGAAGTCAATGTAGAAAGAACTGAGCTTTGTGGTTCCTCATGTGCTTGTCTCTGAACACTCTTTTCCTTTTTGGTAGCATCATCTTGAGAGCTTGATGAGCTAGAGGAAGAGATCAAAGAGACTTGAATTGGTACATGCCTAACATATCACTCAGTCTGTTTCTCAGCTAGTTTGGACATGAGACTTTCAATCTCAAGTTGCTGAGTGGCAGACCTATCTTCTAAAGTCTTAACCCTGGATTCAAGGTTTGAGACTTTAAAAAGTAGGTCTTTTATGGTGAGTTGCATACTTCCCTCATCTTCTTTAGAAGAATCACACGGAGATGAGGTAACATACCTAGTATGTTCATCCTCCCCACCACATATGGTTTCTTGGCACACTGGTTTCCCCTGCCTAATGATGTCTCTTTCAGAGTCATAAAAGGGCACGGTTCCGTAGATTCAGTCTCAGATATGTTACCACTGTCTTGAGGGTCTAATGAGGCGCCTTCAGTGGTGGCAGCTGAACCTACATGAGTTCCCTCCACACAAGTGGGACTCACCTCAGTTGGGGATTGCTGATGGGGGTTAGAGATCAGAGGTCTCTCTAGGAGGGTGTTGTGGATCAACCTCATGGCCTTGAAGAGACATAATCTCCTCATCAGTTCTTATTAAAAAGGTCAGTATAGGATATAGAGGTTATGCCTAATGACCCAGGACCTTGATCAATGTTTAATGGCATTAAGCCTATAAGAGGGTTGTCCCTTTTGGGCTGCTCAGGAGAGTATAGTGACTCATCCTGAGGGGTTGCAGCTTGGGTTTGGGGCTCATGGGATTGAGACTGAGGAGACTCAATGCCCATATTGAGGTGAATTGTGAAGGAAGGTGGGACCTCAGACTGAGTGGGAGCCCATGTTTTCACTCTAGCCTTTTTGGATTAAACAGGGGGAACTTGTTCAATCAGAGTAGATTGAAAAAGGGTTTGTTTGGATCGTCTCTGATAAGTAATTTTGATGGGGTGGGAAGGTAGATTTGGTATTGTGAGGGTAATTGGTGATGTGGGTTCATCACCTGTGGGGTTAACAGGGATGTCAATAGGAGCTATGTGCTCAATCATACCTGGAAGAAGTGTAGTGTGTCTTCCAGTAAAGTTGGTGGACATCCTCTTCAGCACTTTGAAGATGGTCTACTCATGTGAGGGACAGGTAGAGCAGCTGCATAGACAAGCTTGCTCTGGTCCATCTCACAGTTGATTATGTGCTGAATGAACCGGGGATACATGTAAAATGTTTCCCTTTGAAGGTTCCCCATAAGATTGGTCAGCACAAACCTTGAATCGGAGGCCTTTAACCAAACCATGAACTAGGCATCCTAGTTCATAAGGGATTTGATCCCATCCCCCAGACTTGTTTGATAGGCAGTGAAGGACTATGTGAAGCAGGAACTTCCAGTTGTAGGATAAGTTCAACTTGTACACAGTTGACCTGCTCACATCACCATCATATCCGATCTGGGTATATGTGTCATCCAGGTCTGCTTTGAGGAACTCTGTAGGAGAGCCTTCATCATGAAGCTCTAGATGCTCCCTGATGATCTGTTCAGATATGATCAACTCCTGACAACAAATGCTTGACCTAAGAACCCTAACTCCGTTCAGGGTTACAATTTGTCCATTTCCCTAAAATTCGGCCATGTGGTTCGAATAAACAATGGGGTTAACAGTTAGGGCAATGTAGTAGGTGGATTGGGTAAGAAAGGAGATGATTTAAGAGAAGTCAACATCCTTGAACGAGTCAAGGAGTGCGACTTGGTTGTGCTGAGTGTTTAGAGCCATTGTGTGAGAGGATGCAGAGAAATGAGTTTGAACTTGGGTAAATTGAAGACGAAGGAAGGTTTGGGCAGTAAAATCGGTAAAAAGATTAAAAGAGTGAGTCGAAAGTATTTAAATGGGTGAAAGTAGCGGATGGATAAGGTGAAGTGATGGTTTGGGGTAAGATGTGACAAGGGCGGTAAGGTTAAATCCATTTAAAATATTCCGACATCATTAAGAAAATCTTTACCTTTTTACAGAGTGGGGCCCAAAAGATAACCGTTACACAGTAAAGCTTTCTTCCGAGTGTAAATGTTCTTCCGAAGGTATTTTTCTTCCGAAGCCAATCTTGCTTCCGAGAGTAAATTTATCCTAAGAGAAATTTACTTCCGAGAGTAAGAAGGTCTTCCGAGGGAAGAGATTTTCAATCTTCGGAAATAGATTTGATATAATATCAAATTTTCTTTCGAGGCTAAAAGCCCTTTGGAAGATAAAACTAACCTTGGAGGAATTTTCCTTCGGAAGATGAATAACATATCTTCCAAGGGTTAATTTCTCTTCGGAAGAACTTACACTTAGTAAATTTTTGAAGAAAGACCTTTTGTAACAGGGCTTAGATAATATTGACAAAGACAACACACATTTTAAAAAGGTTTTCAAATGAGATAAGCTAATCAATGTTTATCATCCCAATAGCCGTAATAAGATACATAAATATTTGTTCATCAAATGCCTTGGTGAACAAATCAGCATATTGTTCATTTGAATTAACTTTGACTAGTTTAATCAGATTTTTCTCATAAATATCTCTAATGAAATGGTACCTGATGTCAATGTGCTTTGTCTTGGAGTGCTTGACATGATTTTTTGTAATGGATATAGCACTCTTGTTGTCAATATGGATAGGAATGCTCATGAAGTTGAATCCATAATCTATCATCTGGTTTTGAATCCATAGCAACTGAGCCTAGCAACTAGCAGCAACAATGTATTCAGCTTCAGCAATAGATGTTGAGACACATGATTGCTTTTTGCATTGCCATGAGATGATCCATCCACCAAAAATTGACATCCTCTTGATGTTGATTTCTTATTGATGTTGCAGCCACCATAGTCACTATCAGTGTAGCCATAGAGATTTAAATTGGTGTTCCTTGGATACCATAGACCCAGTTTAGGTGCTTCTTTAAGGTATCTAAGGATTATATTGGCAGCAACTAGGTGAGACACCTTTGGAGCAGCCTGATATCTTGCACAGATGCATGTTGCAAACATGATATCAGGTCTACTTGCTGTGAGATACATCAGAGATCCAATGATTGCCCTATACTGATGTTGATCAGTATCCTCCCCCTCAGAGTCAGGACAAAGATTGTGGTTTCTGGGTATAGAAGTCTTAGCTGGATTACAATCGTTCATATCAAATCTTTCTAAGATGTAAGATACATACTTAGATTGATTGATAAAGAACCTGTTTTTCATTTGCTTTACCGGAATTCCAAGGAAAAAGTCCATTTTTCCTATAGAGCTCATCTCAAACTTCTTCTTCATGATGCTCTCAAAGTCTTTGCACGTTTGGTCATTTGAGAAATCAAATATGATGTCATCAACATAGACTTGTATGAGCAAGATGTCATTCCCAAACTTTCTTATGAATAAAGTCTTGTTAATGGTACCTCTAGTGTAACCATTCTTCAGGAGAAACTGAGACAAAGTCTCATACCACGGCCTAGGTGCTTGGTGCAGCCCATAAAGAGCTTTATCTAGCTTGCACACATAGTTGGGGTGATGTGGGTCTTCAAATCCTATAGGCTGGCACACATAGACTTCCCTATCTATATCCCCATATAGAAATGCACACTTGACATCTAGCTGGTAGATAGTAAAATTCTTGGATGCAACATAAGCAAGAAAGATTCTCACTGCCTTAAGTCTTGCAACAGGTGCAAAGACATCAGTGTAATCAATTCCTTCCTCTTGAGTGTATCCTTGAACTACCAGTCTTGTCTTGTTCTTGATGATCAGGCCTCTATCATCTCTCTTGTTCCTAAAAACCCATTTGGTGCCTATTGGTACTTGACCGGATGGTAGCGGACATAGGTTCCAAACCTTTTGTCTTTTGAATTGAAGCAATTCCTCTTGCATTGATTCAACCCAGCTACTATCTTTCAATGCTTATTCTACTTTCTTGGGTTCCATCTGAGATAAGAAGCATGAGTACAGGCAGAAATTCCCATTGTGAGTTTGTCTTCTTGTTCTCACGCTTTTAGAGACATCTCCAATGATGTTCTCAGCTGGATGAGTGTTGTTAATCCTGAGCCTAGGGATCACATCCAGTTGCATAGACATATCCTAATTGGAAAAGTTTGGCTCAGGTATTTGAACACATGGTCTAGCTGATGTTTCACACTCATTCAATGAGGACTGATTGAATGAAGGAGATACAACATCAGTATTAGTTGGCTGTGGGGCAGCATTGACAGTTATCGGTTCCTTCAAAATGCTACTTCCATCAGCTTGGTGTTGTGTATTGTCACCTGATGAGTTTTGAGGCTCATTTAGTTGACAAATTGTTGAAGTTCCACTATCTCTTGAGATAGTTATGCTATCAGATCTGATTATTATGGGAGTTTGATTTTTAGCAACTCTTGGAGAACTTGGAAGAGGTTTGGGTAACTCAAACAGTTGGTCATCATCAGAATCACTTTGAGTACCTGTTCCAGCTAAAACATTCTCACAAGAAGGTTTAAAGTAGTTTGGAAACAATTCTAAATAAAAAATATAATTAGGGCCATTCCCCCTAACACAAGGAGTGTGCTTATTAACAACAATGTTGGATGATTCCTTAATGTTGTAAACTCTATAGGCAATAGAGTTGGAAGAATATCCAACAAAGATAGCATCATCCGACTTTTCAGCAAATTTTGCCAAATTGTCATTTGTGTTAAGTATGGTACACCTGCTGCCAAAGGACCTGAGAAAGCCAATGAACGGTGGCCTCTTGTTCCATAGCTCATAAGGGGTTTTCCATGTGGCTTAACTACAAGAACTCTGTTCTGCACATAGCATGCAGTGCTGACTGCCTCTGCCCAGAATGTTAGAGGCAGCTTTGATTCAACTAACATAGTTCGAGCAGCCTCAATAAGTGTCATGTTTCTCCTCTTAGCAACACCATTTTGTTGAGGAGTTCTAGGAGCACTAGATTGTCTGACAATCCCTTTTGAGTTAGAAAATGAGTCAAGAACTTGATTCTTTTACTCAGTCCATTGATCACTTCTAATTATCTTAACCTTGTGATCAATTTGAATTTCTAGTTTAAGAATAAAAGATTTTAAAGTTTCAGCAGTTTCATCTTTAGTTCTTAAAAAGAATACCCATGTAAATCTAGTAAATCATCAACAATCACAAGGCAATATGATTTCCTTCCAACGCTCATTATACTTGTGGGACCAAATAGATCCATGTGCAATAAGTGTAATGGAGTGGTGATAGAGTTAACTACTTTGGATTTATGAGATGTTTTATATTGCTTTCCTTTCAGACATGCAACACAGTTATCTTTGCAGAAAAATTCCTTTTTAGGCAAACCATGTACCAAGTTATTTTTAACCAATTTATTCATGGTTTTGAAATTGACTTGACACATTCGTTTATGTCACAGAGTTGACTCATCACCATTAGCTTTGGAAAGAAAACATGATACTTCACCCAATGGAGAAGCATTGTTCATTTTCAACTTGTACATATCCCCTTTCCTGGGAGATCTAAGAAGCACCAATTCCTGAGAAATTGTCATCCCAGGTTTGAGGATAATACACTCATGTTCAGTGAAAAGCATTTGGTGCTTTTGATCACAAAACTAAAAAACACTTAACAGATTGTGTTTAAGTTGTTTGACAAAGTTTACTTTGTCGATTCTTAACTTGCCGTTGGATACACTTCGTCTACCAGAAATACATCCTCCAGCCTCACCTCCAAATTGAACAGGACCTTCATCAAAATGTTGAAATTATTGAAGAAGAGATCTGTTCCCAGTCATGTGCCTGGAGAATCCACTATCTACAATCCACACATTGTCATTTTTGTCATGTGGATGTCCCTGCACATAAGGTGAAAAAGTTAGTGTTGATACATATGTAACTAGATTCTGATCTGAATGTAATATGTCTTTATTATCTTACACTTATGTAATCGTTGGGTACTTAATGAAATACAAATGTTTGGTTGTGTTTATAATGTTTAATATTTCATTAATGAGTTGATTAACGCATATTGACTTGATTATATAGGTTTGTGGTTGTTTGAATGAATCTTGATAATGTAATGATTAATAAATACATTCAAACTTAGTAATATGAAATTCTCATACGAATGGCTCATGCGAATGGACCATACGCATGAACAACTTCATGCGAGTGACTCAGTCGCACGACTGAACAAGGAGACTGGATCAGTCGCACAAGTGTGACATGAGATTGGCTCAGTCGCACGACTGAACACTCAGTCGTGCGAATGGATCAACCGCATGGCTCAATCGCACGAATGAACCATGCTGATGGTTCAGTCGCCCGAATGAGCAACCCTAACCTATAAATACCACCTAATTCGTGGAAAAACGTAAGCATTCAATCCACTTCGACTCCAGACGTACCCTAGCCGTCCAGAAGCCTCTAAGTTCGTACTCCAAGTTCATAGAACGCTGTAGATCGATTCCTAATCGATTCTTGACGTTAGATTCAATACGTTATTGTTTCTACGTGCGTTCTCACTGATTGGATCGCCAATCAAATAGGATTCCGCACTATTTGGTTTGGTTTAACACGTTAATTAGTTGGTGTTTCGTTCAAATACCAGATCCTAACAGTTAGGTTTTATTGGAAACCCAAGCCTTATTAGTCTTGGGCTTTTTCAATGATGAGGATTTAATTGAACCAAAGTGTATGCATGAGGGTTCAATAGATGTTTGTGAAGAAGAGGTTTGGGCTACAACATCTTGTTTAATCTTCCAATCCATCCCTTGGATAATCAAAGCAGATAAGCTTGATGAAGCTTGTGCAGCATGGCATACTTCCGAGGCTTCTTTCTTCTCGGAAGGAGTTTTCCTCACCTTTTCCGAAGCAGTCTTCTTTTCGGAAGGTTTCAAAGGAACTCTTTTATTCTTTTGAATTTTCTTAGCCTTATCTTCCGAAACTATTTTCCCTTCGGAAGAATGAGTTTCTTCTGAAAGCAATTTTGCTTCGGAAACAAGCTTTCCTTTCCTCATCATTTGAACCATGTGATAGAGTCCAAATGTGAAACCCTCCTTGACTCCTTCTTTCTTAACATTATTTGCATAATGTGTGCTTGCAGGATTGTAGTAACAATCTTTAGCCATATGGTTTTGCAAACCACACATTATGCATGCAATGTTTACCTTTGAGGAATTTGAAGACTGTTGTATCTTGCTCTTCTTGTCTTCATCAATGTTAACCTTTGAGGGATTTGAAGACTGTTGTATCTTGCTCTTCTTGTCTTCATCAACAGCCTTCCTCTTTAACTTCTGATCCTTCAGCAGGACAGGGGTGCTGGTACTACACTCATTTCCAAGATCAGAGTTTCTAACCACTTGGAATCCGGCTGAAATGAATACACCCTTTTGTTTTGGGTCTATTTTCAACTTGGACTCAACTACCTTCTTGGTCGTTTTTTCTGGCTGCCTTAGCCTTGTTTCTTCTGGCTTTGGTGGTTAGGGGATGATCATCACTTGTGGAAATAGGTTGATTTACCTCATCCTTTCCTGTGATGGTCTCCATGGTTGCATCACTCTTCAACTCATGGGAAGGTGGGTCAACAGATGGGACCTCTTGCTCTTCAGTTCCACATCTTGGTTTTCTAATAGACTCATAAGAGTGTGGTGGAGCAATTTCATTGGTTCCCAACCCACCTTTGTTTTGATAACAAATTTTTGAGTGGGAGGTTGATGCAAGAATGGTTTGGAAGTTTTGCTCAAAGATAGCATGCTTCCTGGCTTGAGCCTCAACTGTGATAACCTGGGCTTAAGCCTCAGTCAATTTGGAGATTAAATCTTTGATTTGAGTCTTATAGTTGGTATGTTCATGTTTTATAAAGGACACAATTTTCTCCAACTCTTCAATTTTTATTTTATAGTTAGATGCAGCCCTTTTAAAATCACTCTTAAGCATATCTAAAGACTCAATATCATATTTAATTTCCATATTATAGTCCTGATACAATTTAACTTTAGCAATGCAAGCTGGAGTACAGAGGTGTTCAAATACCTTGCTATCATCAGTTCCAGCCATCAATGCTTGAGCAGGGGTTACATCCTGCACCATGAAGCTCCAGTCCACTTCTTGAGCAACAACAACTGTGTGTTGTTCAGTTGGCTTTCCAGTTGTTTTAGGTGTGGTAGGATGTATGGAGGCTTGAGAGGTTCCCGGATTTGATTTAGGAGCCTTACAATCCCTGGCAAAGTGGCCAAGTTGATTACAGTTGTAACATTTGACCTTTGTCTTGTCAAACTCAAACTTGTTGTTAGTTGGGTTTTGGGGAAATTGCCTTCCAGTTCTCTTGAAGAACTTCTTCGCCCTGTAAGTTAACAGAACCATCTGTTGGACAATGTCCATGTACTCGGCATCATCTGGGCTGAAACATTCTAGATCATCAAAGCAAAACTGAAAATCACTAGAATGTCCATTTCCTGAGACAAAGGCACAACTATCCTGGAAAGGACTTGACTGAGCCTGTTGAGACCTTGGAGTCTCAGGAAAGGTAATGTATTGCCCAGAAGACCAGGATGGATGTCAGGGTTCAGCAACCATTAAAGCATTGCTAGGAAAAAGGCATGAGGATCTGCTCACCTGGTGGCCACTCTTGTTTTCCATCTCTACACGGTATCCATCAAGGATGCCATATAGTTCAGTCATTGTGAGAGAGTTTAAGTTCTCTGTCCTCTTGATAGAGACACAGTAGAAAGTCCAATAATTTGAGAGTGCACTCATGAACTTTCTTGAGAGATCTTTCATCTCAAGAGTCACTCCCACAGACTGAAGTGATGAAATAAGATCCATATACTTGAAGTATTGCTGGCTGAGGATCTCACCAGTAATGGAAGTAAAGTTTTCAAACTGTTGTTTCAAGGAATCTTTCTTGGAGTCATTAGAGCTGGCATACATCTGAGACAAAGCATCAAAGAGTTCTTTGGCTGACTGACAATGTTCAAAACCCACCATGATGGAGTTGGGTATGGTAGTCATAAGAACAATTATTGCTTTTCTATCAATCTCTAGTCGCTTGTGGTCTTCATCAGAATAGTCTTCAACAGCCTTCTCTATCATAGCATCGTTTCCAGCCGGTGCTGCAACCTTTGGCTTGTAAGGGTCATTGGTGATAGATTTCCACATCATGCTATCTTGATATCTAATGAAGCCTTCAATACGTCTGCTCCAAGATCTGAAGTTTTTAGGTGTGATGATGGGTGCTTTAGACATTGTTCCCATTTCATCTTCAGATGATTTTTGGTTGAGGGCCATTTTGAGTGGGGTGAAAGTATGAGTAAAAAAGAGGTTGATTTGGATGGTAAGATCTCACAATCAAGAGCCTAAGAAGCTCTGATACCAATTACAGGAACGGTTTTTGTCACTCAACAAAGATACTAACTCTCAAATTCACTAAATCACACTCGGTTTGATGATGCAGAATCCTTACAGAGTTGATAATAATATACTAAGTAAGATAGAACACAAGAAAATAAATTTTCAAGATACTTGTATATATTAATTCTCAACTCCAAGTATTACAAGACTCTTACAAGCATATTACATGAGTTATAATGAGAAACTATATATACTACTACCTACAACCGGATATACTTTGATACCAGTTGGAAACCTATGACTAAAGCAAATACTACATTGCTAAAGGTAAGGTATCTAATATAAAATAATATCTTAGATTTGGTAGTCATGACATGCCCATGACTTACCTTTTGTCACCAACTAAAGTTGGTAACTGTACTATATGATAAGAAATTAACAATGGAATAAAGTATGGTTAACTACATGGGTGTGGGAAAAGCACCATGCAGTATATTAGAGATTTGCAGTGGAGTGTTAGAGAGACCATACATATGTCCACTAGTTCATAGTAGGTTCTTCCGAAGGTTAATTGGCTTCGGAAGAACAAGTTCTTCCAAAGGCACTTATACTTCGGAAGAGGCTGCTTCTTCCGAGGCTTGAGACATTCTTCAAGCCTTCATACTTCGAAAGTCATTGTCTTGATTTCTTCTAAGTGTTGAACTTCGGAAGAAGGAAGACTTTGTCTTCGGAAGTTGGAGTTCCTCTTCGGAAGCTCTTTCAGACTTGACCTTCGGAAGCTCAGCATTTGCCTTCGGAAGTCCTTCATTAGTTGCACCAAAAATTGTCTAAGTGTTTGTTTTGGTTGCGGCAACCTTACTTGATCCAACATATAAACATGAGACTTTAAAAGGGAAAAATATGAACTTAATAACTAAATATTATGTTAGTTTAAAGGGTATGTTGAAATGGTTGGTAGATGACTATTAACAAAGATGACACATGATTTTGTTACTATGACATGGGACTTAAAATATAAATTTATGGACCTTATAATATTAGTTATTATGTCACTTAAAAAAATGGGCTAAGACAAGTTGGTAAATTGACTAAAGTGACTAAGTACATCATTAAAGAGATTTTACTTTATAATATACCAAAATTACGTAATAAATTAAAGAAGCCCAAATTTAATATATGTTAACAACTAGATAAAATAAAAGAATAATACTACTAAGAAAATAATTAAATAATTATTTTATGTGTAAATATATGTTTATACATGGGTTGTAAAATATGAAAGCTAGTAATTTCCTTAGATGTTAATATTTTAAATTGTATTCCAATTAATATAATATAAATATTATATACCTAAGAAAATAAAATTATTCCAAAACCCTAGTTTCTATAATTTCATAAGTAAATTACATAATTAATTACTAAAAACTTGAGTCATGTCTCGGGTCAAGTCAAAAGAATATTTATTTACCTAAATAATATGTCAACTTTAAGATACAAAGGTTTTTGAACACTTTCAGCGAAGTATAATTTATTAATATTTTCTAAGTAATATTTATAACACCGTCCCCTCTTTATTTTTGTTCAATATAGTGACACATATATGTAAGTTAGAAATACGTAACACTTAATATGATGTCAGCTACTGTTAAAAAATAAATAGAAAAGGTATTATTTCATATATGTTACGAAAAAAAGAAGATAAAGATATGATTTTTTGTTATATTAAATTTTGTTTTTTTGTTCATCTTCATCTTCACGAGTTACATATGCGTAAGTAGGTTAACATATGCCTGCACATCTATTAACTGTATTTTTTTATAGTTTTTTGGGTACTTTTTAGTGTTATGTATATATAACTTATCAAGTTACACATAACCCTAATATGTACAAATCAAGTTATATATACGTAACCATGTCTACGTATGAGTAAATTCCTGAGTTTAATTTGCACTTGTTATATTAGTTATAGGTACATAGACATTAAAGATAATAGTATATGTAACATAGTGCTTCATAAGTACGTAACACAATGTTACATATACTTAACACAATGTTACATATTAAAATTGACTATTATTTAACGTAATTACATACGTAACTTAACCGAGGTTTATTTGTTTATTATCTTAATTCATTTATATTTAATTATTCTAGTATACAATAATTAGTTGGTGTTTAAATTTGTTATTAAATGTTAGTAAATAGAAGATAGAGTTATAAAATTTGGTTATAATTTGAGAGAGAGGAAAGAGAGTTAGTGATTTTAGGGATTTACTTAGTTAAATGAAAGTTTTCATATAGTTTATACATGTGTTTTACCTGTTATACCCTTAAGACCTTATAATTAAATACTTCAAATACCATTTATTTACAATATTGCCATTGTATGATCTCAACCATTAATTACATAAATCAATGGTGAATAAATGGTTTTCTTGTAAAATTGGTTTTCTTAGGAACCCTTCCCTATATATATATATATATATATATATATATATACATATATATATATATATATATATATATACATATATATATATATATATATATATATATATATATATATATATATATATATATATGTATACATATATATACATATATATATATATATATATATATATATATATATATATATATATATATATATATATCACAAATATCCATCTTGTGTAACCAACGGGCAGTCGAGTCAAACACTTTGTTACCAAGTGTGTGGATGAAATAGTTACATGATCACATACACGTAGGAGCAATTACTTAGTCATAAGTTGCCGCCTTGATTGTTCTAGGGCAAACTTAATTTGAATTTTCCCGAGCACTTTGGATACTTACAGGTTTTCACACCCATTTTTACTTATTTTCCTTTTGTGGGAGATTACATGCAAATTACTATTTTTGTGGAGACATTTACTTGTCAATAATTTCACATATTATATAAGTTGTTTACTTACCGTATGAAGTCCCTTGTTATCGGACCGTTATTTTATTTCTCAAAGCGAGGTAATCATGGATAGTACTATTGGGTTTGACTACCCCCACCTAGGTTAATTACCCTAACCTTGACTAGAGGTCTAAATGGATGCATTATTAGCCTTTTCACCCCCGTGCTTAAGCTAGGTATGGTAGGGGCAATCTATTATAGTTATAGTCTAGCTTCGATTACAGTGCTTATATAATGTTGTAGTATTGTATGATCGACAACCAAATCATGGATCAAATTTTGGTTCATTACACTATTTACTATTACTTAATAACATGTGAACTCATCAAATTTATGTTGTCATATTTTCATGCATGTTTTCTCAGGTATTTGATAATTGCATCAAGTTAAGCTACCATGGAAAAAATCGCATTTAGGGTCATTCATGTTATTGGAATATTTATTTATGTATTCGTCGTGTTTTGAAAACAATTTACTTTAGCTCTACTGCTTCCTCAAATTCAACTCTGAAAACAATCATGTATTCTTAAACTTACATGTAACTTATGTTTACTAAATCATGTACTGGTCGACCAATGATTGTGGATCCATGACGTTCATGCCCCGCGGGAAACCGTCGTGGTTGGGGGTGTGTGACAGATTGGAATCAAAGCCACTCTTGTGCCGTTCGGTATGGTGGAAAAACCTCACCGGTGATGGTGAGTTCTTAGACTCATTGAGGACGATGACTTAAAAGGGGGGGGGGGTGATTGTGTCACACTAAATAAATCACACATCGGCCGTGGACAAGATTGAATCCTGGTTCAGAAGTAATGTCTGGCCTCTAATATTACCAATGCGTTTAGGGCGCATTGTTGTGGATGAGAGGAGAACTCCATAGTTAAGCGTGCTAAGGTGGCAGCAATCCAATGATGGGTGACCCCCTAGTCAGTTTTCACCTAGGAAACCAAAAGCAAATCCGTGAGCTCCTTGTGGGCAAAGTGGACAATATTGGTGGTACGAAGGGCCGGGTGTTACAGATTGGTATCAGAGTCATTGGTTCTATGGAATTAGGTTGCATTTAGTGGGTCTAGACTATAACCGTAGCCCATTGCATCGTTTTAGCACACTATGTATTAACTTACATCATATTAGTTGTACTTGTGTGTTGCCTTGTCATAGAGATGTTGTCTGATGCCAAATTACATTTTTGACTCAGATGAGGAGTATGAGTCGACATCTCCGATCTCGTCTACAGGATCTACACCTGCCATCATGATCCATACGCCCAATGTCGTGCTTTAGCCTATCGACCCCACTGAGGTCGAGACCCCTGCACCTCCTCCTAATCCTATCCCCACTCCTACTCCGGACCCCATTCCTAACACCACTGCGACCATACGTATAAACCGATATTCTGGGTTACCTCCTCCTCCCATAGGCACGTATTGGTGGATGCCTACACTAGAGATTCATGCTAGCCTCCCAGAGGAAATTATCCTAGGAATAACTCGCATCATTGGACCAATGATGCCAATGGCTATTCCAGTGACCATATCACACATTTTTATCGAGCCACCACTTGAGCCTGGCCACACGACCATTAATGCTCAGCTAGCTTATCCAGCCCCCAAGCCAGTCAATACCCTCCTCGAGCCTACTGATTCCACTCCTCAACTAGCCGACACTAAGGTAGTCGACCTCGATTTTGAGACTACTGATTTTGTATCACAGACGGCCGACGCCGACATAGTGGATTCCGATCCGGAGCATACAAAGGCCATTCATTGTTTTGTTGACTGTATTCCACATCTAGTTGACCCGATCCAGGCTACTGATTCAACCTCCCAGTATTTTGACCCCACTCCCCAGATTCCTAACACTAACCCTCGTGACCTCACCTCTGAGCTTGCTGACCCCACCCTGTAGCCGCTATTCCCGAGACAATGGCTAAAGTTGCCAATCGTGACGTCGATCTGACGTTACCACCACCTTCATACTGACGTTATCGGACTCATCCTTGGGGTGCTCTTCTTGCACACAAACCTAGGAAGCAAGTTCGTATCCCGATTCGCCCTGCCACACCTGCCCGTGATCATAACCCCGAGCCCGAACCTAAAAGGTGCAAGATCAATGTTCGCCGGTGGGAATAGATGCCTAGCTGGTTGGATGAGTGGAGGGATATAGAAGGTATTCCCTCTACCTTTGAGGTGGGAGAGTCATCACGTGCCCCACATCGAATACCACTCACTCGAGAGCCAGCGGAGCTCACCGTACCTCTTCTTGTAGAACATTCTGCGAGGTACGATCAATAACTTCATGAGCTATGGGTCGAGTTTACTAGACTTCAGTATCACCCATATCATGTCACAACCGCTAGGAGTCTTGGGTAACTTGGTGATAAAGTCCATGAAATCTGCTCCCACTTCCACGAAGAAATCTCTGGTTGTTGTAGTAACCTAGATGGTCTCTTGTACTCAACCTTCACCTTAGAGAAGGTTAAAAACTTGCTCACATAGGTAGCTACATCTGCCTTCATATCAATCCACCAATAGTGCGCCTTCAAGTCATGATATATCTTGTCAGAACCAGGGTGTAAAGAATACTTAGACTTGTGTGCTTCCCTTATAACCAAGTCTCTTAGATTCCCATGCAAGGGTACCCAAAGTCTATCCCTAAAATAACGAATCCCCTCATTTCCACTTCAAATTGCTTGTCCATCCTACACAAGGATTCAGATTCAACGTTTCCCTCTTTCAAGGCTTTCGTCTGAGCTTACTTGATTTGTTCAGGCAATTCAGTATTGATAGTAAGTTTTGAAGTTCACACTCGTCGAGGTTAAGCAGTATCCTTTCTGATTAAGCATCGACGACAACATTTTCCCTTCCCTCGTGGTATCTGATAGCACAATCATCGATTCATGGTAAGAATCAAGTATCGATCCGTGGACCTGAGAGCTCCTGATGCTAAGTATTTTTCATTATCTAGTCGATTAAAGATGATTTCTGAATAATATGATTAACTGATTTAGTTAATAATTAAACTAATCAAAGAAAGTAGACGAAGAGGAAGATAATCAATAAGAGGAAGATATCACTTAGACTTTGAATCCGCTTAGCAAAACAATGACAACGTACATGAATCTATCGTGAGATCATCCTCTACACATGAAACATGGATGTAAACCAGAATCCTATTAAGGTTATCTAGTTATATAACTCTTTGGAAAGCTAAAAATATAATAGCCACTTAAAGTTATACCATGAAGACCTAATGATATAATTAAGCCAAAGTTAAAGATGGTTAGGACTCCCGTCAAGGATACCAAACCCATAAATCTTTAGAAAGTTAACACAATGAACACATGGTAACCACCTGTAAGGCCCCGTTCCCGGGACGCTTACAGTTGGTCCTTCATCGCACATAAAACATACATTACATTTTTCCTTTCATAAATAATTGCAGCGGAAACATTAAAACATAATTTCATTTCATCAAAATACTTTTGCACATCAGTACAATCGTTCCTGTAACATTATCATGTTACATTTATTACAAAGACATTAAACATAAAGATGCCATCCAAAATACGCTGAGTAGCCGCCCGTGCCATCCTCAGCAACATACCTGCCAACTGGAAACACGTCAAAGTCAGCGTTGCTGAGTGAGTTCTAGTTTTATAATAAAACTTACTTTTCTATCGTAAAACCGTTCTTTACTTTCTTTATAAAAACATCCGTTACATACATGCGTTCACACATCATACGTACATACAGATAATAACATTATTATCTTCATCATTTCGTTCGTTACGTTCATCATTCATCATTATCTTTCACTTCATCCTAGATCCTGTCAGACTTTACCCTCTTTGTGGCACACAGCCACGATTACTGAGGTCGAATGACAAGGATCCCATTTCATACGTTATTAGGATCATTCATTAGCTTTCATTTCATACATTCATTCTTTCATTCATTACTTGCTCATTACTCTTCATTACTCGAATCTTGTCTCATGCAATATCCCCGACTCATGCTCGAAAGCTGATGTTGTGCCGGGACCCGCTCACAAGCCCCCGACTCATGTCCGAAGACTGACACAACACCGGGATACGCGACAAAGATCCCATATGAGTCAATCACAGGGATTGAACTCCATCCGAGTCTGTTGCAACACAAAGTTGCTCACCTCATCGTCTCATCTCATGCACTATCCCCGACTCATGTCCGAAGACTGATACTGTGCCGGGGCCTGATAAACAAACCCCCGACTCATGTCCGAAGACTGACACAGTACCGGGATACGCGGCACGGATCTCATCATCCGTCCCTTTCATCATATGCAATACTCCCGACTCATGTCCGAAGACTGATACTGTACCGGGGCCTGCTCACAAACCCCCGACTCATGTCCGAAGACTGGCACAGTACCGGAGTACGCAACAAGAACCTCTTCCGAGTCTTTTGCGACACAGAGTCGCTCACCTCATACATATGCTTGCAAGCCTTTCGTTTGCTCATTCATTAAGTCATTCATTCATTCATTCATTAATGCATGCATTCATTCATTACGTTCCTCTTTTCATTATCTTTCACTTTACGTTACATAATACTTTCTTTACATTCATTAACGTTCAACGCAAAGCCAAAGAAAGATAAACATACCAAGCAAGGAACATAAACATAAACATAAACATACAACATCATCATACATACGCATCAATCATAACTCACATCACGCACATCATACATACTACGCATCACACGCACCGCCGTGCCTAACATAAAACATAACACCATGCATATTACCATCATCTCCATCAACATTATCATCATAATCTCATCATCCTGCGTCACCCTATACCGTCCATGCCCATCACATCGTCGAGGAGTTTCATCTCGGTTATCATTTCTGAACACTTAGGCGAATGGGCATCTATGCGAATGGACCCTATGCGAATGGACTATGGGCGAATGGACCTCTATGCGAATGGACTCCCAGTCGCATAGCTTTCATGCGTATGGCCTCCAGTCGCATGACTTCAGGCATATGGGCTTTAGTCGCATACTCTTCATGCGAATGAACCTCAGTCGCATGGCCTCCAGGCACATGGACTTCAGTCGCATAACCTCCGTGCGAATGAGCCTCAGTCGCACCATCCCTCAATCGCATGGCTCTCAAGCACATGAACTCCAATCGCATGACCATCATGCGTATGGACCTCAGTCGCATAGCAAACGTGCGTATGGACCTCAGTCGCACTTCAATCGGTCGAATGGCCTCCAGTCGCCCTCCAGTCGGTCGCTTAGCCCTAGCTGGTGCAGAGTGCAGTTAGGTCGACTGCAGCCGCGGGTTTTCGACCTCCAACCCTTTCCAAACCTCTTTAAGCTCAAATCAACCCTTCTAAAGGTTAGGGAAACATACCATGACCTCATACAAGCATAACCAAGCAAGAAATCAAGCCTCTAACGCATCATACACATACATACATGCATCAAAACGGGTTTTCACCCAAAAACTCAAAAATAGGTTTTTGGACGTGTTCCAGCCCCAAAATCAGTTGAAAACATATAAAAGAGGGGTCCTAGAACTCACCTTAACGATCCCGTCGAATAGAGCTTTGATTTGACTCACTCCACGTCGATTTTGGCTACTCGAACCAACCCGGGCCAACACTTCTTTTCTTTTCTCTTCTTTCTCTCCTCTCCTCTCTAGGCTGAAAAATGGGGAGAATGGGAGTGCCTCCTCCCTTTTTATACTCCCTTGCATCGAAGTTCCTCTCGTTGGCGGGTTTGGTCCCTCGACTTTGGACTTTATTTCTTTTTCTTCTCTCGTCGGCTACAAAGGAAATTTCTGGGTGTTACACCACCTTAATTCATGTAATGTAACAACAGATATGTAAATCCTTCAATTTATGAAAGTCTTAACATGAATACACGAATTATCAATTTGCGCATTATCTATGGTTACACATACACAAAGTTAGGAGATATTCATAACAAACACAATGGTTCTCACAAACATATGTATAAGAATGCACACTTTTTAAACTCTAGTAAATAATTAACTCCCATTTACCATTCCTATTCAAATGCCATAAACCACATACTAATGTATGCATTTCATGAATAGATGTTCTAAAACACAAAGCTTTCTAATAGTATGCAATTATAGCACCCATAAGATTCATCATTTCATCAAGTTCAACAAGCATACATAATCATTGAAGATCATTCATAGCCTTGTGATAAATATTAACTTAATCATCACCAAAAGATACATGTAAAATGTCAAATATGACAAGATTCATCTAATCTAAGTCATATAGAGTATTTAGCCCATGAAGCTTTCAAAAACCACAATCAAACTTATAACAACGGCAGAAAACATGATAGATCAAGAGATTTTCAAACCAAATATGAGTAGAGGTGGGTTGTGTGGAGTTGAATCTTTCTTTAAAATGGTTGATCTTCAACCTAGCTTGAAGTCTTGAGAAACTTCCTACTAAGTCACACAAGAATGGAGAAAACTAAGGGTTCTTGTTGCAAAATTTGTCCCCCTTAAAATGAAGAAGGAAAAAGGCTTGAAAAGGGATCCTGATGCGTGTTATGGCCAAGAAAAAATCATTCATGACCACAATACGCTTGAAAAGAGGACCTAATGCTTGTTATAGTCACGAAAAAATCAATCATGATCATAACAACCTCTAAACTTCCAAAATATTCATGAATTTCTTTTCCTTTTCTTTTGAAATCATCAAACAACCATCTAAATCAAAAATCCAAACTAAGCACAATTAAGTAGATAATGTATACAAAAAATTTAAATGAGAAAGATATGCATTATTAAAATATATATTTATTCACATATCACCATACAAAAAGTTCTATAGTGTAAAACCAAACCTTGAAGACTTAAAAGTATTCGCGTTGTGATGCCTACAAAAGAATCGTCTCAAAGCATTTTAAGAAACTTGATGATTGTTCGAAACAGTTGGTGTATTTTGGCAAAGAACCTAGCTTAGGAGGATATCGTCTGTTAAATCCACATGAAAATAAAATTATTATTCATGTTCATGTTGACTTTGACGAGAAAAAAAGGTGGGAGTGGTTAAATCTACCCAAAATTCAAGCCAACAACAAAGTGATCAAGGTTCTTTTATTGTTGTGTAGGGTGAATCAACACAAGTAGGTCTTGGACCTTTAACGCCTGGGTCTTCCACCATAGCCCACTCGGTGGTCAATACCATGGCATTTAACCGTGAAATAAGTACAATATATGGTAATCCATATGCAGCAAACTCGGAACAGCCAACAACCGAGCACATCAGTAGTTCATATGTTGCTCAGTCACGCTAAAACATCAGGGAACATGTAACATCTGGTCCTTCATACCACCAATATTGTCCGCTTTGCCCACGAGGAGCTTACGATTTTGCTTTTGGTTGCCCGGGTGAAAACTTCCTAGGGAGGTCACCCATCCCTGGATTGCTCCCACCATCCCATCTATGGATGTGGGATTTGCCTAAGGTTTCTCTCTAAACACCCTCGGGGACTCATTGTCCTTGATGAGGTTTGCCCCCACCATCTCGAATGACACAGGCGTGGCTCTAATACCATTATTGTAACATCTGGCCCCTCATACCACCAATATCGTCCGCTTTGCCCACGAGGAGCTCACAGTTTTACTTTTGGTTGCCCGGGTGAAAACTTCCCAGAGAGGTCACCCATCCCTGGTTTGCTCCCACCTAAGCAGGCTTAAGTGTGGAGCTCTCCTCTCATCCACAGCCAATACACCCAAAACGCGTTGATGATATTAGAGGCAAGACATTTCTTATGAATCAGGAATCTCTTTTGTCCACGACCGATGTGGGATTTGCCTAGAGTGTTACAGGACAAGCCGAAATAGTAATACTCAGTACCCTAATTCATGAAAACAATCCTAAAACTGATGAATCAGACACTGACAACAATGTTGCACCCACCCCGGTATGTCTTTCAACTCATATGCTAGTCCTACCTTCAAAATTAAATGTCTATGAGTTGAATATGAATAAGTTACTACTAACATGTAACGAAGAACCTAGAAATTTTTTTGAGGCCAAAGACAAACCGGAATGGCTCAAAGCGATGAAAGCAGAGATTGATAGAAAAATAATACATGGAAGCTAACATTTCTATCGAAAGACATTAAACCTAGTGGGTTAACATGGTTGTTTAAACTAAAAGGGAACATGGGTGGTTAGGTTAACAAGTACAATACATGTTTAGTCACAAAAGGCTACGTACAACAACCATGTATTGATTTTCATGAAGTATTCGTGCCGGTTACTCGACTCGAGACAATACAACTCTTGATTGCTCTCTTAGTCGGGAAGGAATGGAGGATTCATCATATTGATGTTCAAACAACCTTCCTTTATTGAGATTTAAAGTAGAAAGTGTTCGTTACGCAAGTAGAAGGTTTTGAGAAACCTGGTGAAGAAAAGAAAGTTTATAAGTTGGAAAGGATTTATATGGCCTACACTAAGCACCACGAGCGTTGAATGTAAGGCTTGATGGAATCTTAAGAAATATGAGGTTCCATCGATGCTTGCAAGAAAAAGTTGGTTATAGAAAGGTGCATCATAGTGACTTTATTGTTGTTGTTGTGTGTGTAGAGGACCTATTCGTGACAGGGATGAGTTTGGAGTTTATAAATGAATTTAAAATAAAGATGGCATCTCAGTATGAAGTCGAACCTTAGTGAGTTAATCTACTACTTAGGTATTGAGGTATCTCAAGATAAAGGTTCTGTGAAGATCAAACAAGAAAGTTATGCCTTGAAAATTCTTAAGGAAGCCGATATGAATGATTGTAAACCTACAATGTGTCCAATAGATCTGGGGCTCAAGTTTTCCAAAGCAGAAAAGGAACCAAAAATAAATGCTACTAAGTATATAAATATAATGGGATGTCTGCTTTATTAGTTACATGCGCATCCAAATTTGCATACTCCGTCGAGGTGGTAAGTCGTTATAAGCAAGGCTCGAGAGATTCACATGCAGCTTTCATAAAACAAATTCTATGTTATCTATGGGGAACGATTTCCTATAGGATAAAATATGAAGGCAAGGATAGTATGATATTGGTGGGGTATAGTGATAGTAGTCATAATGTGTGATCTAAATGGTCGCTGAAGCACTACATGTCATATCTTATACCTTGAGTCTTCACCAATCACGTGGTGTTCTTAAAAACAAGCTACTATGGCACTATCCTCATGCGAGGCTGAATTCATGGCAACAACTACAGCTGCGTGTCAAGCAATCCGACTATGAGAGCTACTTGCAGATTTAACGAGATTAGAGAAACAAAAGGTGCTAATTCAAGTTGATAATAAATCAGCTATTGCATATTAGAAAACCCGATGGTGTGGCAGTAAACATGCCAATTTCTTGTGGGTGAGAGGAGTGTGTGTCTTTGTATGAGTATTATTTTAGGGGGTTTTAATTGTGTGTACATGGGATGAAAATTACCTCAATTAATGACATATGGTACTGTCATTTCAAGACGTTGTTTTTTCACTTAAGGTGTGTGTTTCATTTCTTATTCTTTCAAGTGGGGTTGTTATAATTATACTATGAAGTATCAAAGGTGAGAATGACTTTTGTTTTTCTTTATGTTGCTATTTGAATCCATGGTCTGTCTAATTAGGAGTGATAGGGCTTTTAAGTTAGGAATGGATTTAGGTTGGGCTCAGAAATGTTATTGGGTGTGGATGAGTTTTCTTGGTGTGGTTGTATATTTACCTTTAGGTGGGACATGTATATGTGGTGTGTGTGTTTGGGTTGTAGTATGTTGTCATTGTGAATGGAATAGTATATGATGCATTTGTTTTGGGTTTTCTTGCTTCGAGTGGGTGTGTGTTTTCTGCTCCTTTTTGGGAGGGGTTGTTTTATCTATATGATATACATGTTTATTACAACTACATTTCTTTACATTGGATGGTCCATGCATCAAAGTCTTTATCGTACTTGATACCCGCCGAGTTTATCTCAAGCTGGAACTGAAGCCTTCTTGGTGTTCCTGTACAAAACTTCAAATTAGTAAGAAGAGTTCATTGTTCAGGGACTCCCTATACATCTACTAATTATGAGAATTGAATGGGCCAAGTATCTCCCAATGGTTCTATTAGAAGAATGATTTCATGAGATGGCTACAAGTTTAATTTTTATTTTAGTATGGAGGTTAGAGTTTTGAGCCCATTGGTGTTGCTCTTGTTTTGTTTCTCTCACACTCATTCATCGAGTCCAAGACCTAAGCACAGGGGCATATGCATCTGTACAAACACTCTTAAAAGTTTGATGGGGGTACGCTAATCTATATATGCGAGGCAATGCAGGCTTCCAATGCATATTGAGTATCTATCAAAATTTGTGTTATATGGAGTAGGTGTGGTCATTTTTTAGTTAGTTTTGTACTTATTTTTTCCTCATAGTCTAGCTACTTGCTATATCCATGGGTATAGTTGTTTGGATGGTTTACTTGAAATAAAAGTTATACTGCTATTTGTTTAAAAAAACATCTACAGTTTTTATACTTCTTGTATTTAGTAATTTTGGTCTAAGATTTTAAGGAACAACCATACACAACTAGTCCATTATATAGATATATAAAAAATTAGGGCTCTTTTTTAAGGCCCAAAACCCTAACTTGTTCCAAATACACTATTGGGCTGCTTGTACCTCTATTGTAGTGATATACTCATGGCTAAAAATTATAATGACTTTTGACGTATTCAATGTCATTAGAATGTCTCTAAGTAAGTCCCAACTTCAAACCATCCATCTTTAAAAGCTTCTTGTGTTGCCTCTAGTCATTTGAGTACCCGTTCATCATAGTGTTTCCCTAGAACATTACGTTGCCTATTTTTTAGCATCCTGTGGCATACTTTTCATGTTCACTGAATCTTTAGTGTCGACTTCCTCTATTCTCTAATTATTTACTACTTGTCGGGATTTTAGTTCCAGTTGAGTTTTCACGTGCACACGGTACCAGTATGCTTTCGTCAGATTGTACGACTGACACGCGTTAAACCCAGAACAATCCACAATATACAAACATCGATGGCATGTCACAACGGCGGATACAAATGTTTCTGGTAAGGGGGGAGATCGGGTCAACAAAAAATAATATGGGTCGGATCAACAAAAACAACAATCAAAAGTTCATCAAATATATTAGAAAAAAGTGCATTTTAAAACAAACATACAATCGCATCTTTATTAGTAATATTAACAAGTTTATATTATTCTACCACGTAAATTATGCAAGCTAAGTATTTATGAAATGTCACTCACGCTAGAGAATTAACATTTAACAAGCATGAACGCATTAGAATATAACAAATAAAATATGAAGTAATCAAACAATTAAACAATATGATGTAAGAAAAAACTCTAATGAATTCAAGTAAAACTGCCACCCACGAATTCAAGAAACACTGCCACTAACGAATCTAGCATCTCATTAAGTAAAGCTGCCACTAAGGAATTCAAGTAAGCACCTTGATAACTATAAACCACATCTTTTAGCTATTGATATTGATAGGATCTCGATCGTGCCTTTGACGACATCTAGAAACAAGTAACTAACAAATATGAGTATGACCCTTGAATGTTTAAACAAAGATGATATCATTATTAAATCGTGTCGGATTTTTGGGGAAAAACAGCCACATGCTAAAACTTATAGCTTCATCATGAGCGATTACTTCTTAAAAACGTTGGTTTTTTTGGAGTTTTGAATTCTTGGAAGAGGGATGCTACCACACGTATTACTTGAATCAAAATTTTTGTGCGTATGATTCATTTGGAGTTAGCAAGCACGTCAAAGGTTCGAGCCATGTAGCCTTAGCTATAGTTCGGGCCAGACATAAATTCTGATGGTGAGATGTATAAAAAAATCATTTTTAACGGTTAACACAAAAATCAGTTCACTTATAAAATCCATTTGTTACTTACTTCATGGGATTTGAACATGGGAAAACTTCACAGAATAGTAAACAAGTTTTAATAGTGTTTCAATTAGGTCACTCATATTTATATTTGTTCTAATCAGGTCATTAAAGTTTTAAAAGTGTTCTAATTGGGTCATTAATACATTTTTTTGTTCCAATCAGGTAATTAAAGTTTTAGGAGTGTTATAATCAGGTTACTCGTATTTTTTTATTGTTTTAAATAATTTACAAACTTTTTGAAATAATTCAGTTTTTCTATAAATATTGTGAAATTTAAAAAAAAACTTTAATTTTTTTAAACTTTTTGCAACTTATAAATAACCTAATTAGAACAATTCTGAAACTTTAGTAATCTGATTGGGACAAAAAAATTACAAATGATCTGATTGAAACAAAAAACTTTATGAGTGACCTAATTAGAATAATTCTAAAACATGATTACTATTTTATAAAGTTACCCAGTTTAACATATAATACTTTAATGTGATAGACACCAAATGATGCAACTACATTGGCGGACCTGGGCTATATGACCATTATAATAGATTTAAGCAATTAAGTTAGAAAGCCCATTAGACTCAAACCCAAAATGTATTTACCCAACTTAAATATTGTTAGTGAATAAAAATTAAACCAAAATTAATAAAAAAATGGTAAATTAAAAAGGAAAAAAAGAATTCTGTAAAGAAAATATTGCATTACTGTCGTCGTCGACTTCATATCCTCTATGTTCTAATTGTATAAGACGAAATCACAAAAATACAGAAACAAAGATTGGCAACCTGAATCATCACCTAGTCATCGAACAATCACACGAACAACAAAACCAATCCAATTCAAGGTAATTTTTTATCTTTTTTCTATATGATTCACTAGATTAACAATTTGCGTAATTGTGTTTTTTTATTTTCATGCTGATAGATCAATGTAATTATTAGATAATAGACTAATATTGAATAGCTTATTAAAAATTGTGTGTTAATGTGTATTAAAATGCAGGGATATTGAAGTTTTATTATGCGTTAATAAATATCTATTGACTTATTTTTATTATGTACATAGGCGGAATTAGGGGGGGGGGGTCTGGAGGGTCCCTTGACCCTTCAGTGACCCTCCGGCAAGTCACACTTTGTACTGATAGAGGTATGCAATTTGGTTGTATTTTACGCTTTGACCCTCAAGATATCGTTAGTAGAGTAGCTGAAGCGAGATAAATAAGAAAATTATTTAATCTGAAGGTTTTTCTGGGGCGAAGGCGGAATGCCGAATCGTTGTGTGCACCGGCAGAGTGTTATCATTGTTTTGAAGAAGACGACTATATAAGAAGTTGTTATTTATTTATTTTAACTGGGCCCTTTGTAAATTGATTTCAAAAGCCCAAAGAAATAACCCAAATTCTTTTACTTTTGGGCTTTTAATTGTTTAAAAATTCGTTGATAATAATAATTATAAAGAAAAGGTGATGCCGTGATGGCATCAATGTCAATGTGCATGAGGATGCATAGCTTGCATTCACACCGAAGTATGAAGAAGGTTACTTTGAAAGTTAACTTATGACTAAACCTTGTAATATTGGTAAAACACTTGAGAGTAATATACATTATTTTATAAAAACATTACTTGTTGTTTTGATTTTGTTCTTTATTTTTGTTCTTTGTTTCACTTGCCGGTTTCCTATTTGATCTGCTTAGTGTTGTTGTCCTCTCCAATCTTATGAAATTGTTGCATCACCCTTAACCAGTCCTGTAATTGGTATCTGAGTTTTTTAGACTCTTAATTGTAAGATCTCATCATCTTAAATCTATTCAGTTTTACAAAACAGTTACCATATCAAATGGTAGCTCTCACTAAGGCTGACATGGAAACCGGTACCATAACCAAATCTTCACTTATCACTCTTGGTAACTTTGATACTCGGTGCTAAATAATAAAAGGCTTTATCAATTCTCAAGACAACAGAATGTGGAGATCTCATGTCCCAAACATCACTTCAGCTACTGCTGGTAGTGGGGTGATTTCAAAGGCTATGACCGCTCTCCAAACTGCTATTCGTAAATCTATCTACAGAGGATTCAAAAAGTGCAAGACTACAAACAGTTCTGGGATGCCTTGAAATTGATGTATGAAGGGTGTGATGAAGCTAAAGAAAACAAAAAGGATATCATGAAGCAACCGTTTGAGAAGTTCACTTTGAAAATAAGTGAAACAACGACTCAACAATAATTTAGCTATATTAAAATTATGGATACTCTGGTGGATAATGGAGTCAAATTTGAGAATAAAGACATTGTGGGAAAGTTTATGTTCTTTCTTCTCAGAGAATGGACACACTGTTATGTGGCTATTCTATTAAAAATATACCTTTAATGACACGCAAAATATGACATACATTGATTTAATGACATGCAAAAGTGTGTGTCATTATAAAACTGTCATCTTCACTGAAATTTGAATAACGATGACATGCATTTTTCGAATGTCATTGTTTTAGTGTCATAAAAAGAGAAAAAACACGAGGTATGCTTTAGAAAAAATAAGTGTCATGTGTGCGTGTCATCTTACGTTTTGAAACCCCATGCGATACTAAGCTAAAAGTTTTGAGAAATCCCAAACCCCGCTTCTCCTCCATTTGAAGCCATAAAAATCGATCTACCTTCTTCTATTTGAAGCCACAATCAGCCACCGGTCACCACCACCATTCCCCGGCCGACACCCTAACCTCACTGTATTCCTCTTCTCTCTAGCAACTACAACCATCATTGGCACCACCACCATCGACATTTGAGAAAACCACCATCTGCCAACATCATGCTACAAAATTTTTCGAGCTATCAACTTCCTCTCCTTTCAAACACAAATCTCAAATCTGAGATCTCTTAACCCTAACCCATCCCCTTCCATTTGCTTTCACTGCCGCATATTGATCATATTATATTTTGTGTACATACGATGGTGAGGTTGTGGTTGTGTACATCTACGTGATATTGGGTACTGCTACTATAGAACGGAGAACAACGGAAGAGGCGTTGCTGTGATAACGGTGGTTCAGTGGGATGCATTGGCTGTGAGGGCTTGGCCTTTTAAGTCTTAACAACAGTTTCTTCTAGGTTTTATGATTCTTCTACTTAGTTGTTGTGAATTTAAATGACATTTGAAAATTTTTGCCTTCGTTTTGCGCGTGTCTAAGCTTCCTTTGCTTTTGATTTTGATTTTAGGTTGCAAGCTACTGCCATTCTCACTTTCAAGTTTCTATTATTTGTTCAGCTTTGGTTTTTAGTTTTGTTATGTTACCGGAACTCTTTTGATGTATGCTTATACTACTACAATCTTCAGATGATCAAAAGTGAATTGCCGAATATAGTTTGAGTTGTTCTTTCTTTTGTTTATCACCAAAAATAAAGTGCATTTTTCTTTATTTTGTTTAACATGTTTGTTTATTTATAAACTATTTGATTTGCTGATGGGTTATTTGATTTGATTATTTGACATATGTGAATGTGAATTAGAAATGAGAAATTGGTTTCAAATTGAAAATCTAAGTTTGGTAGATTTGAATAACCTGAATTTTTGAAAATAAATAGTAGATGCTTTTACATTAAATCTTATATCTTGCTTCAGTATTTGTTGGAACCCTAGAAAGATTAGCATTTTAGTTTTTAGATTAGTTTTTCTCATAGTGTAGGGACTTATTATGTAAATATATGTTCCTTATTGTTTTCTTGTTATTAGTATAAATATGATTGCTTGTTTTAGTGCAGGTTAAGACATTTGGAGGTATTTTCATATTCTCTCAATTGCACTTTGTAATCCTTCTAATATCAATGAAAATGCTATGAATTTTTTTGATATTTCTTTGATTTGATTACATTGTTCATATAATTTTCAATTGCTTAATAACAATCACAGATCGATCCGTTTGAACCTATCAAATGGTATCAGAGCTTTCGATTCAGTGATTTGAAGTTCAAACTCAACTTTTGAGCACTTTTGAATCACTTGAATCTGTGATTTGATCGCAATTGTTCAATTAATTGATGATTTAGTTGTATTTCATCACTAGAAAAATGAATGGAATCACAATTGAGTGAATTTACATCATTAAATCTGAACTTTTGTCAAATTTGTGTTAGAACTGTTCTTCGAAACTCAAACACTGAATTTGCAAAGTTGAGAATCAAAGTGTTGTTAATTGAAAGAAATGATGTTAAAGGATTGATTATCGTTGTATTGGTGACTTGATTGAAGAGTTTCAGATCGTTTTATCAAGTTTTAAAAAGTTTGTTAAGATCTGGTTGTTACAAAGAAGACGAATTTGACGTTTGAGGTGTTGAAATCATCTGAAAAGGACCTAAGTGTTTAGGCGTATGAACACTGTTCAGACGCTTTAACATTGTTTAGGCGTTTCAAAGAGTTTGTTTTGACACTTTGAAGCATTTAAGCACTGTTCAGACGTTTATTCAGAAATCTAAGTATTAGGCGTTTCGGAACTATTCAGGCGCATCAACACTGTTTGGGCGTCTTGATACTGTTCAAGCGTTTCTACTCTTGAAAACCTCAGAAGTTTCACTAAGGCAATCCCTTAGGCGTTTCTAAGACAAGTTAGGCGTTTCTCTACTGTTTATACGTTTAACTACTGTGCAAGCGTTTCATTACTGTTCAGGCGCATCTAATTCAGACGTTTCACTTAACACTTAGAAAATTTTCTTAAATTCAAAGTTTAAAAAATGACAAAGTCTGAACATTCAGAGAATAGAGTCCCAAAATTGAAGAACAGAGTTGATTTCAAGAATTGGACACTCAGGCTGAAACATCACTTAAACTCAATTGATACTGACTTATGGAAATCAATTGTAAAAGGACCTCACATCCCTGTTACTTCTGATGGTCCTGATGGTTTTGTATACACTAAAGATACTCAAGAGCCTTACCCAGAAGATGGATTACTTAAGGATGATCTGAAGAAAGTGAAGAATGATGTTAAAGCATATTCTCTCATGTGTAAAGGGTTACCTTTATAAGTTCTATCAAGGCTTGAGAATTACCAAACTGGATACACATTATATAAAGCTTTGAAAGTTGTATGTGAAAGAGGAAAAAATATTCAAGATCTCAAAAGATAGAAGTTGAAAAGACAACTTGAATTGTTCGAGCATATCTCTGGAGAAACTGTAAACCAGATGATGAATAGATATGTGCAGCTTATCACAGAAATGTCAACTTTAGGAATTAAGAATGATCTTAAAGACCTAAATAATAGACTTTTAAATGCACTTCCATCATCTTGGAAACAAACAGTAACTTTGTTAAAACATACAGAAAAGTTTCCCATGGATCTTGATCTGTTGATTGCAAAGATTGAGTCAGTGGAAATTGATGAAAGCTCAAGAAATAATGATAGAGTTGCAGCCACTTCTCAATACAAGTATGTTGCTCCTCCAGCAAATACTGTAGAGAATGGTTTTCTTGCTAAAGATGAAGCTACTACAGAAGATGAGGGTGATCTGTTTGTAGGAGCAGGATTCTTTACTAGCACACCTGTCTATTCAACTCAGCCACAACCATAGTCTTCTCCAAAAGCTCAAACTGTTAAAACTCAAAATGAGACTCCATCTTCTAACTCTGCTAACCCTAGCAAAGTTAAAGATGTTATAAACATCCTTCTACAGGATGAAGAGTCTAAATCTGCATTTACAGCCTTTACGGCAAGTTTTCAAGCTTATCAGGGTAGTCATTTAACTCAGGTTGATCTGGTTTTGTAGGATTTGTTCGAGATGGATCCAGATGACGTTGAAGAAATGGATCTCAACTGGCAAATGGTGATGATTGCTTACAGAACACAAAAGCACTCATATGTCAACAAAAACTACAAGCCTGGTGCCAATAAAACAGTTGGCTTTGACAAGTCAAAGTCAAGGTGTTTTAACTGTAACAACTATGGCCATTTTTCTAGAGAATGCAAAGCTCCAAGAGCTCAAGGAGGAAATGGTCAAAGTAGCTCTAACAATCAGAGATGTCATTAACAGACTCAAAAGACATTTCAGAAACCTTATCAGAGTCTACCAATGCCACAACCAAAGAAAGAATCTAAAACCACTGAAGAACCAAAGAAAGTACTTGTAGTCATCATCAAGGATGGATATGACTGGAGTGCTTATGCAGAACAGTTCACTGAAGATCTTACTGCAGGTCTAGCACTTGTTGCTGAAATGGACGAAGATTGGTCTGAAGAAAATGATCCAAAAACAGAAGGAGATTCAGATGATGAGGAAGATTATGATTGGAGTGACAAATCAGATCCAAAGGATTATTCTGAAGAAGTTGCTCTTATGGCGCAGTCTGAACAACTCAAGGTTGTAAATTCTTCATCTGAAACTGACACTGAATCTTCAAACTCATATCCAGAAATTCCAGTGGAAGTAAGAGAAAACATGTGCACTGATGCATGTTTTGAACAGGTTGAACATTATAGAAATTACTCGTTAAAAATATGTGACAAATTGAAACAAGAAGAATTAATGCACAAGAAACTGAAAGATGATCATAAAATTGCTAATGATAAAATCGATCATAAAATTGCTGATGATAAAATCATGTCACTTCAAGCAAGTTGGAATAAAATTTTAAAGAACTTGAACTTGTCAAGAAACAACTTAAAGAAATGACAAAAACACTTGAAACAGAAAAATTAACACATGTTACAACTCAAGTTGATTTTGCTAAAGTAAAAAGCTCAAAGACCATAGTTGAGCAACTGGTAAATGGAATAAAGGATAAAGATAAAACAGGATTAGGTTTTACACATGAACCTATGCCTGAATCAATCTCTAATACTTTACCAGAAAATTTCAATACTCATGATCATTCTCCAGAAAACAAAGCTAAGCTTAAGGAATTTCAAGAGAAGAAAAGAAATGTTCAATATAATATCGAGAGTGAAATTGAAAAGATAAACAATGAAATATTTGAAGAAAAAGATTCTAAGAAGATAAAGAATGGTCATCCAATTAGAATCAAATTTTATGAACCTCGACTTAAGAATAAAAAGCTGTTTGTTCCAAAAGATGAATGCATCAGAGAGAAGTGTAAAAATGATCAAGAGATTGAAAGAACTAATGAGATCAATCTCAAAATGAAAGAAAAATATCAAGAAGAGAAATCAGACACTTCATCTTCTGATGATTTAAGCTCAAATAAGTTAACTCAAAACAAAGAATCTTCTCAAGATTCAATTAAGACACAAATCATTAAGAAGTCATCAAGAAATCAAAGAAGAAGAAAACCAACTTCAAAAGCTAATCAGTCTGAACAAAACAACAAATCAAGTCAGATTAAACCTGTAAAGTTTGTGTCAGCAGGAACCTTTGACATGAACACAATATCTGAAATAACATGTATTATTTATTTGATAAGTTATATTAAACTTGTTTTAGAATTAAAAATTTTAACATGATAAATATTCTAAGCTTGTGTTCCTTAAAGTTTTCTTTATAAAAGGTAAATTAGAAAAAACTTTAAGTAATTTATTCAATACTTTATCTTTAAAATTTAAAGTAATTGATAGACTCTTTCTACATGATTAATCAGTCACACTTCATCTTTTCCGTCTTTAAATTGGATTTGTAAAACACCATGGAAAAGCTCTTAGAAAGGTCCAATGTCAAAGCCTCGGGTGCACCCTTTGATGCTCAAGTCACTGAATACCTTATCATTAATGTATTTACAAATGTATAAAAATAGCATGCAAGGGAGTCAACTAATCTTTTTTGATTTTACACTCTGGCATATCAACGCCACATTATCATTATTCTTATTATTTTTACATTTTCCTATTTTTGAAGGGTTACCTTCTTATTATCCTCATTCTTCTCATATAGTCATATGTTCAAATTTTAATGCATAAATAACAAGTCAAGAGGGGGAGAGGGATTAGTGATTTTTCAATAAACATTCAGTGAGGTGATGTCCAATAACCACTTCATGTCCTGTATAAACGGAGATAGATGGGCCAGAGTGTTGATGGTTCAATTTGTTAGGCCTAAAATATTAATGCTTCAATTTGTTAGCCCTCACATTTTAGATCAAGAGATAGGTATATTCGGTGTCTGTATATGTACATCATAAACACAACAACATATTTCTACTTTAATAAAATGGTAAATGAGGTGTCACGTGTCAGCATCACAATCATTCTTACCAAAATTTTCCTATCTCTCTCTACTATTAAATAATTACCTTAATTATTAATAATATTATTTTTAATATTTAATAAATTAAAAAAGAAATCTATTTATTAAGGTTATTTCTAAATAAATTGATATTTTTAAAAAGTCAATTTAAAAAATAATAATAATTAAATTTGAGAGTTGTAATAAGAAAACTTTTAAAAATGATATTTTTATACGTTTTGTTTTGAACAAAATGTTTATTTATAAAACAAAAATTTAAAAACATAATTTCAAAAAGTTGATATCACCGTTTTATTATTTCATTCATTTCATATCTTAGAATAACATTGTATAATTAATAAATTTATTATATTATTTTTTTATTTATTCAACCCGTATAATACACGGGTTTACTAAAGCTAGTAAAAATAATAATAAAGTAATAAGAAAAAAATAAGAATTGTTATAATATCACAATAATTAACACAAGATTAGTGTTACAACTTAAGAACTTTAAAGAGAATTGCAAGAGCAAGAAAAATAAAAAAGTATAATTTATGAAAGTGTATACAAAAGGTGCATTTTCTCATCTACATTGAGGTGGTATTTATACTACAAAGATCAATCATTTTGGTAAACACGTAAAACTATTTGATAATAAGCAGTATAGTAAACTTATTGCAGGACCGGTGAAGGGTGGTCACTTACAACACAACAACAGAAAGAGGAGATTAACCAAACTTAATCAAATAGTAAACTGGATTAACCACAAGAATGATACTAAGAACACAAGTAATAAGTAAGAGACAGAACAAGAGATTGGGTTTCAAGGATGCAGTATATTGCTTTCTCAAGTTCTATTACAAGTGTTACAAAGCATAAAGAAACATACAAGAACATGGAATACTTATACTACAACCTACAGCCGGCTATACTTTGAAAGCCAGCTGGATACGATTGACTAGACACAAACAAAATCAATTGTAGAGTCAAAAGGCATATCTGCCTTTTGACTTGTGACTATGACATGCCATAGCTCACATCCTATTATATTACAAAAAGGATAAAAGTACATAAAGTAGAAAGCATGGACTCAAGACCTCAATGTACAGTTACCAAAAGCATGGACCTTTCACCAACTCATGTAAGTTGGTGACTTTACAGAGTTGCAGCGGAAAGGTGGTCCAGCTTTATGAAGGTCTTTATAGAGACCTTCCCTTTCCTGAAGGTCTTTATAGAGAAATCTCCCTCATAGCCCATCTGCTCAAAGGAATGATTGACAGCTTCCTTTTGGAAGGACAACTCACCTTCTTTATTATCCAGCTGCAAGTGAGTGTTGATGATGGTCGGAGTGATGAAGATTGTCCTCCCTTGCACTGTGGCAGACAGTGCCTTCTCCCCATCCATGATGACCTCTTGGCAGGTCTTCCAAAATTCAAGCAGATGATCCTCATAGAGAGTAGGATCAATGGTTAGGGAGGTGAAGTAATTTGATAAAGCTAAGAAACGGCAAATCTCTGAGAAACTATCATCTTTCTCAGAGCTTAACAGAGCAACCTGATTGTGTTACCTATGAAGTTGCATGGAGAAATCTGGGTTTTTTCTGCGGTTAAGGTTGGCCATTTTAGAAGCTTAAGGATGAAGAAAGATGAAAAGCAAAGGCGGTTTGGGAATTAGGTTTGAGGAATAGTAGAATTGAAGAAGATAGTGAGGGAGAGGGGCAACCATTGGGTATTTATGTGAAAAGGATTTGAACCAGAGTTAATGAAAGAGGATAAACTTTGAAATCCGAATGTCGGTCCCACCTCTGAAAAAGGTTTATTTTTGCTCAAAAAGTAGTTTTCTTGGAATTCGAAAAGCTTCCGAAGGTAAATTATCTTCGGAAGTGTTAATGAAAGAGCTTCCGAAGAAATGCTTCAGAAGAAAAATAAAAACTTGAAAGCTTTGTATATAAAACAACAAAGCTTCCAAGAGTTAATTTTGCTTTGGAAGAAAATAGTCCTTGAAAACAAATAAATGTCTAAGAAAAGTATTTAAGCTTCGGAAGATAGATTGAAACCTCTTCCGAAGGTAAAATTTCTTAGACAGTTATTTATTTTGAAGACATGATTTTCTTCCGAAGATAAAAACATATCTTCCGAAGGATCTAAAAATTTTCAAGAATCTAAGGAAAATCTTCAAAAAGGATTTTTTATCCAAAGAAAACATGAGCTTATGAAAGTGATGAACTAGACAACCTAGGACACACATATTTTAAGAAATAATTAGAATTAGTTTTAAGAAAAATCTACTCAAGGTTAATCATCCCAATAGCTGATATTAGATATTTAAATCTTTGTTCATCAAAAGCTTTTGTAAACAGATCAGCATATTGTTCATTTGTATGAATTTTTACTAGTTTAATTAATCCCTTTTCATAGTTATCTCTTATTAAGTGATACCTGATATTGATGTGTTTGGTCTTTGAGTGCTGCATAGGATTCTCTGTGATAGAGATAGCACTATTGTTGTCTATGTGAATGGGAGTCTCCTTGAAGTTAAATCCATAGTCCAGCATTTGATTTTGAATCCAAAGCACTTGAGCACAGCAACTTGCAGCAGCAATGTATACAGCATCAGCGGTTGATGCAGACACATAGGATTGTTTCTTGCATTGCCATGATACAACCCTTCCACCAAGGAATTGACATCCCCCAGATGTAGACTTTGCAGTCATATTGCAACCACCATAATCACTATCTGTATAAGCATACAGATTGAAGTCAGGATTCTTTGAATACCATAAATTAAGTGTTGAAGCACCTTTGAGGTATCTTAGAATCCTCTTGACAGTGATGAGGTGAGACATCTTAGGGTTGGCTTGATATCTTGCACAAATGCATGTAGCAAACATGATATCAGGCCTGCTAGCAGTAAGATACATAAGAGACCCAATCATAGCCCTGTATAAGTGTTCATCTACACACTCCCCCTCAAGATCAGGTCCAACGGAGTTGTAACATTCTGTATTTTTACGTTAATTAAAAGTTAACGTCGTTTAATCTTGTAAGGATTATTGTTGCCTAATATGGAACTCATGGGTTACTTATGACTATTTTCTTATTTTGTCTTTAATTCATGAATTTGAAACTTAATAATGTTAATTATTACTTAATAAATAAATTTATAATTATAATAATAACAATAATAATAGTAATAATAATAATAATAATAATAATAATAATAATAATAATAATAATAATAACAATAGAAGTAATAATAAAGTAATAGTAATAATACTAATAACAATTCTAATTTATAAAAATTTCTAATCTTTGAAAAAGGTTTTAGTTAATTAATTAAGTTCAGGGGTTAGTTGTGCCAATTTAAAAACTTTAAAAGTGAGTTTAAGCATGAAATGATAACTCCTAAAACCGCAGGGACCATTTGTGTAACAACTCGTAACCCAACCCTTCCCCCCTTTCTCTCTCCCCGCTATCCCGGCCGCCGGCCGGCTAAAACCCGGCGCGGCGCCGGTGAGGCCAAAAACGGCCATTTCACCCTCAAATCTTGAGCCAAATGATGCAATTACTTCGGGGAAACGAATCGAACTCGAGTACACACTTTAATTGGGGATTAAACACTGATATGATGACATTCGAACAAGAAACCGAAACCGCAATCGGAATCCATACGTTCAACTTTCAAATCATGTTAAAAATCAAATTAATTGGACGGATATGTACGTTTAATCACTTAGAATTCAATGATACAATTAATTTAATTCAAGACAATAGTTAATCAGTCGAATTGATGTTCTAACGTTCGCAAGACGACTTGAACTCGACGGTTGTATAATCGAATGAATGGAACCTATATAACAGGGGGAAAAGGTCCCTTTTGATTCTTTTAACCTCTCTGTAACATCAATTGCACCAATCACACACTCTGCCATCGATTCCTAACCTTTGTTCTTCGCGAGTTGACCGAGTCAAGAAAACCGAGCGTAATCACTCCTATTTGATGTAATCGAGTAAGTTTCATACATCATTCCACTTGTTTTCATTAGAGGATTACAAGCCCTATGTTTAATTCGAGTATCGAAAACGATTTCATGCTCAATTGGATTCAATTCGTTTCTAGGGTTTATATCGATTTGGGGATTTCTAAATTAAGGGATGTATAAGATTGTTTTCGGAAACTAAACAGATTGGGGCGCTAGCCCAACTGGTAATGACTCTCGACCCTAGGCAGGAGGTCCCGGGTTCAAACCGGGCCTCTGCCAACCTTTTTTTATTTACTTAATTTTCTTACATTTCTTTTATTCTAAAAACTATTAATATACTAATTAATCTAAGAAAAATTATTTTGTTAACTAAAGGATTTCTGAAATTATTAAACTAAATTTTTAAAAGGTTTTAAAGACTTATGTTTTTTTTTAAATTTAATTACTTTGTAAAAGGTAACAAAAAAATAATAAAAATATTATTGGTTATTTTATGTAATTTAAATGTTATAAAACTATATTGGTTCAAATGTAGATTATTTTAAACATTATAAATCTACATTTTTTAAATAAATAATTATTGAAATAGTTATTTTAATAGTTATTTAAATAGTTAACTATTCATCTATTATTTAATCATGTTATATCATAATAAGTTAGTAAATTCATTTCTTAAACTCTTATTTAAATTCATGAATTTATAAAATACTATCATTTTCTATTTAAGGCTTTGATATTATAAGACCCTTATAGAAATTAATTAAAAGTTTAAAAACTTTATAAAATGATTTGAAATAACTTTAAACTACTTTTTGCAAGTCATTTAAATAATTAATTACTCAATTAATTATTATGATAAAGTTTTAAATAATTAATTTCTAGGTTTATTATTTCTTTCCATAATGCTATACTTAATTAATTCTTGTTAATATTTAAGTAATGCTTATTGTACAATTTCGCTAATGATTATTATTGTTTCAAATGTAATCATTCATCCTTATGAAAATAAAATATAATTGGCTAAATTATTTTATTTACCCTAATTATCAAAACCCCAAATTCAAGTTGAAACCCTAGTTCACGTTTAAACGTTAATCTTAACGCTAAACTTAATCTTGTAATACGTTTAGGTATCTTGTAAAGGAACTCGTTGGAACGTCTTTTAATTCTTATTATCATCTTATACACTTATACATCATGTGAGTATTTCCATACCCCTTTTGCTTATTTTCACACTTTGGGGTGAAACATGTTAACTTATACTATTGCACTTGTAAACTTATTTGAGACTTGTAAACCTATGGCAATTCATCTTGTAAAGTTGTGGTTAGTTGAACTTTTGTGGTTACCATGTTATGGCGTTATATGTACAATCATTAACTATTGCTAGCCCAGCGAAGTCATAGATCTATGGGTAAGACAAGCCTGCTTGGTTGATCCAAGTACACTTAGCTGATCGTATATACTTTTAACGTTTGAGACTTGTAAAACTTTGTCGAGGTTTGATTGTTGCATTGTTCATAACATCCCTAATTACTTTATTCACTAACTTATGACTTGAATTGTCATCTTTTATATACTTATGTATTGAAAACTATGAAATGCTCACCAACATTTTTATGTTGACCTTTTATTTTTAACATGTTTCAGGAATACCCCAAGTATGCGTTCTACACTTTGAAGCTTGCACATCTAGGAATGGACCTAGATAAATAAATGAAATAATAATGATTTGTTACATTCTATGTTATGCTTTTAATTCTTTGAGACATATGTTGTAACGTTACAATTGAAACTTATGTTTAAATTATATCTGGATTATTAATAGCGTTATGTGGCTGTGAACGATCTTAACTCTCACTCCTCGACGTTTCCGCCGTCAAGGTTGGGGTGTGACAGATTGGTATCAGAGCCCATAACTATAGGGATTTAGGTTATTAGAAATGGTGACCTAGACTATAGTTGCATGAACCTCATAGAAAGATCCTTATACCTTTGTGCTTACATGTTGTTTGCATGCTACATAATACTATGCCTTTTGTGCAACTTGATGCCTTAGCATAGGATTGCCTTATGTATGCTTAAACTTAGTTACTTGTTTCCCTAAACTTAACTTTAACTCTTTGATTCTCCCCGACAAATGAACTTCCTAAATCTATTCTCAACGACATGTGGAATCTACACTTATCATCTGGGTTCAATTCCTTAGACTCTATGTATAATCTATGAAAATCTCATCAAGGTTTTGATTTCATAAACCAAGGAAATTTGTGTGACACATAGACACCTGTATTCTGGATTTCCTGGCAAAAGGCCTTTGGGCTAAGGCAAGCATATCGTATAAATCTCATTGTGAGACCAGTTATGCTTACCTGGGGATTTCTGAGATGAGTGATAAACTATGGTCAACATACACAAGTCTCTAAGGCAAATGGGTCAATTTACCTTGACGTGTCAACGATTCCAAATGGTAATGCGTTATCAAATGGAACCATTCTCATTGTGTCTTAAAAATCCTTGATTCTTTGATCTGGTTTATCACCAAAGTTTTAATATCTTCTCGTTCTTATCATACATAATGTTCCTGTTAATATTGAACCTATCTTACATTTCAACTCTTACGTTTAAACACCGTAATACGTTGAGCGTTTCATGTAACTATCTTTATATCTTGACCAACGTGAACATGGATCTTAATATACCCAAAGATATTGGGAATCTAAACCGAATGGTCATCAAAAACTTTAAACCGTTACTTATGGTTCTGAAGTCTTCTTAAGGATGTGTCCCATAACTAAGAACATGCAATGCCATAGGTGGAATTCCTACATCTCGAGATACTTTGTCTAGGCAAAGTGTAAATGGTGATTTGACTCGATCATTGAATCCATTTACTTGACTCGAAACCCTTGAGATGAGTGGTCACTTATAAGTACGCGTTTCTTCAATAAGGCTATGGTTGACCTCGTATCTTGAGAAGTCCATGTATTCCTTTCGATTGTGAATAGAATGTTCACATCTCATTGTGGTGTTGAATAATTTTCCTGCCCTTTAATTTCGTCTTCCCGATTGAAACCATCCAAGATTTGAACACCACAACAACTTCTGCTATCTTGAACTTTGATCTTAAGCTTGTAAGCATGATTCGTCCTTTTGTTACATTGATGTAACTTGAAATTTTTCGAATTTCTAATTGATATTATTTTCCTTTTGTCGTTAAGTCAAACTCCGTACCGTCTGCACCGTGAGTGATTCAAGTGTTTGCAAGTCAACTTATGACTAAGAACATACGTATCTCCTAAATGATTCTAACTCATCAAAACAGGGGTGATTCCCTTACTTTGATGATTCTCTATTCGTTTCGATAAATGGTTTCCAATTATGATTTATAAAATTTCATCCTCTGGATTGGGGTGATTTCCTTATCCCGAGGATTGATTTCAATTATTTTCTTTGGAATGACATTTCACAAATGACATGATCTCACCAAAATAGGATTGAAACCCGTACTTTGGTGACAAATGTCAATCTTCGATTGTTTTCTTGCTATTATGAAATTTAATCATCAAGATAGGCGTGAATTCCATACCTTGATGATAATATCATTTTTATGAATTGTATTTGTTCAAGTGACTTCACCAAAGTAGGAGTGAATTCTGGATTTGATGAAGAAGTTCATCTTGACATATTTTGTTTTTGTAAAACTGCACCGTTAAGATAGGAGTGATTTCCCTTACCTTAATGGTGAGTTACCTCGTCTTATTTTTATGGATCCTCAACAAGGAGTTGGGATCGAACTTTTTGATTGGTAAGTTAGTGGTCATACCTTGGGAATACACCATCAAGTTAGGAGTGAAAACCACACCTTGATGACTATTCTCATTTCTTGATCTCCAACTTACCAAGGTTTTAAATCAAGTAACAAGGAACATGTAGTAACTTGAAGGGTGAACCAATGTTAGTGTTTGGACCTATCAAGCCAAAGCATGATTTCTGAACTTGAAACGAGACCCGATCACTCTGGGTTGATTTTGATTCCGAGCTTGGAGCATTTGAATTCTTAAATCGATTTCTCTCCCTTTATCTTCATGTTTTGACTCGATCTAGCTACATCGAACCATTTATTCCTTACTTATCAACTTTCATTTTGAGTTGTCATCAACACATGATTGTGTGATGGTAGCCTTCTTAAATAATCTTTCTACTAAATAAAGACATTAACAACTTGTGGTTATGTCTTTCTAGTCATACGAATGTTCTCGACTGTACTTATGGGTTTGATGAGTTACGTATGCAATCTATATTTGGAAATTTGTTACCTTGCAAGACATGGTTACAAATGCATGTCTTATTGTTTGCGTTACTTCTTGAACCACTTTTGAACCCTTAACCTTGGAAAATCTTTAAAACTCTATCTTGGTTTCGACTAACGAGACTCGATATTACTTACATTGTGACGTGGAGGTTCATAAACCTTCGTAACTTGTAGTCATGGATTTGGCATATGGAAGAAAAGACATAACTTGGTATGTGTCCAAGTGTCTTACCTTCACATATGACAAGACCTAACATTCGTGATCCTATGGATCTCCTGTTTAACTTTTCTTACAATTGGTGGTCTTTTCATTGATTTCAAAACATCACCTTATTACGTAAATGCGTTCTAGAGGTTGTCTAATATACTACGGTAACTCGTCATCGTCTTATAACGTTTCATGTGCCAACTCTCAAAGGGTCTCATATTTCACTGGAAGAGTTCAAATTGGTATGCTTTATGTCAAGAGACTTGTAAGGTTCCATAAAGTGAACATCTCATCCGTAATCAAACGTCTAACACTGGCCGTTGTACACTTACCTTTCATTTTAACTCCTTTTGTTCATTTAAGTTTCATTCTTAATTTCGGGACGAAATTCTTAAAAGTTGGGGAGACTGTAACATTCTGTATTTTTACGTTAATTAAAAGTTAACGTCGTTTAATCTTGTAAGGATTATTGTTGCCTAATATGGAACTCATGGGTTACTTATGACTATTTTCTTATTTTTTTCTTTAATTCATGAATTTTAAACTTAATAATGTTAATTATTACTTAATAAATAAATTTATAATTATAATAATAACAATAATAATAGTAATAATAATAATAATAATAATAATAATAATAATAATAATAATAATAATAATAATAATAATAATAATAATAATAATAACAATAGAAGTAATAATAAAGTAATAGTAATAATACTAATAACAATTCTAATTTATAAAAATTTCTACTCTTTGAAAAAGGTTTTAGTTAATTAATTAAGTTCAGGGGTTAGTTGTGCCAATTTAAAAACTTTAAAAGTGAGTTTAAGCATGAAATGATAACTCCTAAAACCGCAGGGACCATTTGTGTAACAACTCGTAACCCAACCCTTCCCCCCTTTCTCTCTCCCCGCTATCCCGGCCGCCGGCCGGCCAAAACCCGGCGCGGCGCCGGTGAGGCCAAAAACGGCCATTTCACCCTCAAATCTTGAGCCAAATGATGCAATTACTTCGGGGAAACGAATCGAACTCGAGTACACACTTTAATTGGGGATTAAACACTAATATGATGACATTCGAACAAGAAACCGAAACCGCAATCGGAATCCATACGTTCAACTTTCAAATCATGTTAAAAATCAAATTAATTGGACGGGTACGTACGTTTAATCACTTAGAATTCAATGATACAATTAATTTAATTCAAGACAATAGTTAATCAGTCGAATTGATGTTCTAACGTTCGCAAGACGACTTGAACTCGACGGTTGTATAATCGAATGAATGGAACCTATATAACAGGGGGAAAATGTCCCTTTTGATTCTTTTAACCTCTCTGTAACATCAATTGCACCAATCACACACTCTGCCATCGATTCCTAACCTTTGTTCTTCGCGAGTTGACCGAGTCAAGAAAACCGAGCGTAATCACTCCGATTTGATGTAATCGAGTAAGTTTCATACATCATTCCACTCGTTTTCATTAGAGGATTAAAAGCCCTATGTTTAATTCGAGTATCGAAAACGATTTCATGCTCAATTGGATTCAATTCGTTTCTAGGGTTTATATCGATTTGGGGATTTCTAAATTAAGGGATGTATAAGATTGTTTTCGGAAACTAAACAGACTGGGGCGCTAGCCCAACTGGTAATGACTCTCGACCCTAGGCAGGAGGTCCCGGGTTCGAACCGGGCCTCTACCAACCTTTTTATTTAATTAATTTTCTTACATTTCTTTTATTCTAAAAACTATTAATATACTAATTAATCTAAGAAAAATTATTTTGTTAACTAAAGGATTTCTGAAATTATTAAACTAAATTTTTAAAAGGTTTTAAAGACTTATGTTTTTTTTTAAATTTAATTACTTTGTAAAAGGTAACAAAAAAATAATAAAAATATTATTGGTTATTTTATGTAATTTAAATGTTATAAAACTATATTGGTTCAAATGTAGATTATTTTAAACATTATAAATCTACATGTTTTAAATAAATAATTATTGAAATAGTTATTTTAATAGTTATTTAAATAGTTAACTATTCATCTATTATTTAATCATGTTATATCATAATAAGTTAGTAAATTCATTTCTTAAACTCTTATTTAAATTCATGAATTTATAAAATACTATCATTTTCTATTTAAGACTTTGATATTATAAGACCCTTATAGAAATTAATTAAAAGTTTAAAAACTTTATAAAATGATTTGAAATAACTTTGAACTACTTTTTGCAAGTCATTTAAATAATTAATTACTCAATTAATTATTTGATAAAGTTTTAAATAATTAATTTCTAGGTTTATTATTTCTTTCCACAATGCTATACTTAATTAATTCTTGTTAATATTTAAGTAATGCTTATTGTATAATTTCGCTAATGATTATTATTGTTTCAAATGTAATCATTCATCCTTATGAAAATAAAATATAATTGGCTAAATTATTTTATTTACCCTAATTATCGAAACCCCAAATTCAAGTTGAAACCCTAGTTCACGTTTAAACGTTAATCTTAAAGCTAAACTTAATCTTGTAATACGTTTAGGTATCTTGTAAAGGAACTCGTTGGAACGTCTTTTAATTCTTATTATCATCTTATACACTTATACATCATGTGAGTATTTCCATACCCCTTTTCCTTATTTTCACACTTTGGGGTGAAACATGTTAACTTATACTATTGCACTTGTAAACTTATTTGAGACTTGTAAACCTATGGCAATTCATCTTGTAAAGTTGTGGTTAGTTGAACTTTTGTGGTTAGCATGTTATGCCGTTATATGTACAATCATTAACTATTGCTAGCCCAGCGAAGTCATAGATCTATGGGTAAGACAAGCCTGCTTGGTTGATCCAAGTACACTTAGCTGATCGTATATACTTTTAACGTTTGAGACTTGTAAAACTTTGTCGAGGTTTGATTGTTGCATTGTTCATAACATCCCTAATTACTTTATTCACTAACTTATGACTTGAATTGCCATCTTTTATATACTTATGTATTGAAAACTATGGAATGCTCACCAACATTTTTATGTTGACCTTTTATTTTTAACATGTTTCAGGAATACCCCAAGTATGCGTTCTACACTTTGAAGCTTGCACATCTAGGAATGGACCTAGATAAATAAATGAAATAAGAATGATTTGTTACATTCTATGTTATGCTTTTAATTTCTTTGAGACATATGTTGTAACGTTACAATTGAAACTTATGTTTAAATTATATCTGGATTATTAATAGCGTTATGTGGCTGTGAACGATCTTAACTCTCACTCCTCGACGTTTCCGCCGTCAAGGTTGGGGTGTGACAGGAGTGGTTTCTGGCTATCGGTTTTTTAGCAATCTTACAATCAGTCATGTTGAACCTCTTGAGTATGTCTTGAACATACTTTGACTGACTTATGAAGATACCATCTTCAACTTGCTTCACTTGAATTCCCAAAAAGAAATTGAGTTCTCCCATTGCACTCATTTCAAATCTGTCTTTCATCTGCTTCTCAAAGTCTTTGCAGAGCTTTGGATTAGTTGAACCAAAGATGATGTCATCCACATACACTTGAACTAGCAATATGTCATTTCCCTGTCCTTTGATGAAGAGAGTTCCATCTATAGTACCTCTCCTGTATCCATGTTTGCAAAGATACTCAGACAATGTCTCATACCACTTCCTGGGTGCCTGATGCAGCCCATAAAGAGCTTTGTCAAGCTTGCAGACATAATCAGGATGATCAGGGTCTACAAAACCAGGTGGTTGTTTAACATACACCTCTTCATCAATCACTCCATACAGAAAAGCACACTTCACATCAAGATGAAAGACCTTGAAGTTCTTGGATGCAGCAAATGCCAGGAATATCCTAACAGCTTCTAGTCTTGCTACTGGAGCAAAAATATCAGTGTAGTCAATCCCTTCTTCTTGTGTGTATCCTTGAACAACTAGTCTAGCCTTGTTCTTGATGATAATGCCTCTATCATCCTTCTTATTCCTAAACACCCATTTGGTTCCAATTCCCATGAGAAAGAGGACAAAGGTTCCAAACTTTTTGCCTTTTGAATTGAAGCAACTCTTGTTGCATACCTTCAACCCAACTTCCATCCTTTAGAGCCTCATCAACTTTCTTTGGCTCTATTTGGGATAAGAAACAAGAATGAAGACAAACATTTGCTTCATGGGTTTGTCCTCTTGTTCTTACCCCTGTGATAACATCTCCAATGATGTTTGTGGTGGGGTGAGACTTGTGGATCCTAAGATGAGGGATCACAGCAAGTTGCTGAGAAAGATCTAAATTTGAGAAATTTAGATCTGGCATAGATGTTTCACCCTTTACATCACCATACTTATCAAGATTGACTTGATCCAATGAGTGTGTGACATCATTGATGTTGTCATCTATGGTGTGGTTATTAGCATCAAGGAATTCTTGATCACTGTCACCACCACCATTGTTGTCTTCCACAATTGAGGTATCTTTATCTGGTTGTGAAGCCTCTGAGCTGGAATTTGAAGGCACCTCAGATGTATCAGCTGAGTTTGTCATTGTAGTGCTGATAGAAACCTCATTTGCTAAAGTAGTTCCAACTGAAGCTGAAGATGTATGAGTTGAAAGTCTTCTTAGCTCAAATCTTGGATCAGAATCACCTGTATTTAAATTTTCTGTAGATCCTGAAACATTCTCGCAAGATTTGTTAAAATAGTTGGTAACTAAATCAAGATCAAATAGCCAATCAGGACCAGAACCAGCCACATAGGGTGTGTGTTCATTGAAAGTCACATTGGCTGACTCCTCAACAATTCTAGTTCTGAGATTGTATACTCTATAGGCCTTAGACTGGGAAGAGTATCCAATGAAATGTCCATCATCTGATTTCTCAGCAAATTTGGCAATTTGATCTTTGGTATTCAAGATGGTGCAAGGACATCCAAATGACATGAGAAAGCCAATGAAAGGTTTTCTCTTGTGCCAAAGTTCATAAGGAGTCTTACCATATGTCTTAACTACTACAACTTTGTTTTGCACATAGCAAGCAGTGTTTACTGCATCTGCCCAGAAGGTGATGGGTAGTTTAGAGTCAGACAACATAGTTCTTGTAGCTTCAATTAGTGTCCTGTTTCTCCTCTCAGCAACACCATTTTGCTGAGGAGTCCTGGGAGCACTATATTGTCTTGTAATACCTTTTTCATCACAAAATGTATCAAGGATTTGATTCTTGAATTCAGTCCCTTGATCACATCTTATGGTTTTGACCTTGTGATCAATTTGATTCTCAATTTTTAAGATGAAATTCTTCAGAATCTCAGGGGTCTCATCCTTAGTTCTAAGAAAGAAAACCCAAGTGAATCTTGTAAAATCATATGTGATCACCAAACAATAAGAGGTCCTTCTTAGACTCATTACACTAGTAGGGCCAAAGAGATTCATATGTAATAAGTGTAGGGGAGTAGTGATAGAGTTCCTTTCCTTAGGCTTGTGAGATACCTTATGTTGCTTCCCTTTCAAGCATGCAACACAATGATAATCACTTGTAAACTCTTTTTTGGCATTCCAGTTACTAAATCATGTTTAATTAGTTTATTCATGTTCTTAAAGTTTACATGGCATATTTTTTTATGCCATAGGAAAGACTCATCACTATTGTACATGTTGTACATCTTACCTTTTCTGGGGGCTCTAAGCAGGATGTGCTCATGAGGAATGACCATTCCAGGCTTGAGAACAATGCACTCATGCTCAGTAAAGAGCATGTTATGACTCTGATCACAAAATTGGGATACACTCAGAAGATTATACCCAAGCTTCTTGACAAAGTTTACCTTTTCAATGCTGAGCTTACCATTTGTGACCTTGCCCCTTCTAGAAATGTAACCACCTTTATCTCCTCCAAAAGCAACTGGTCCTCCATCAATCCTCTCAAAGTTATGGAGTAGTGACCTATTACCTGTCATGTACCTGGAACAGCCACTATCAATGATCCAGACATTCTTGTTTGTCTTGAGCTGTTCCTGCACAAAGAAAATGATTAGTTACATTTGGAAACCCAAGCCTTATTTGTCTTGGGCTCACTAAGTATAATAGAAGGTAATGCAACAGTAATAGATCCTATGGTTGTGCTAGGAGGATCGTGAGCTGTTGTTGATGGAGAATTTTCAGTCACTTGGTCTTTCTTAGACTTCCACACCACCTTTGGAGTCTTGGACTTGACCTTCAAAACTTCGGAAGCTTTTGGGACTTCGGAAGTTTTGATGACTGAACCTTCGGAAGATTTTGCAGTCACTGCAGCAAACTTCAGTGCTTCGGAAGAATTCCTTTCTTCCGAGACCAACTTCACTTCCGAAGGTAATTTTCCATTTGCCTTCTTCTTAGATTTGGAGCTTCCAAAGGAAACAGATTTTCCTTCCGAAGCTTAAATCTTCTTGGAACTCTTTGAAGTCTTTGTCTTGGTCATATGGACAGTACTTTTAGGATTGTATGGACAATCCTTAGCAATGTGAAAGGTACTTTCACACATGACACACACTATTTTCTTCTTCACAAGAGTCTTCTTATGAGAACAAGACTGTCTTTGGTCACATCCCTTCTCCACCTTCATCTTTGCAAATGCTGAGACAATCCTTATGGGCTGGGAACTGTTCTTGGAGTTTGATGGTCCAGGCTGTGCAGCAGTGGTACACAGCAGATCAGTCTTCTTCTTGGTACTGAGATGATTTGAACCAGAACTCTTAGCTGAAAAGTTTTGGTTGATGTCTTCAGTCTTTACTACTTCAAACCCTGCAAAGATAAAAACTTGTTTCTGCTTAGAGTCAAAAGTAGCCTTGATCTCTTGAGCCTTTCTTCCTTTTCTTTTCCTCTTCCTGACATTGACTTGGTCATCACAGTAATCTTCTTCTCCTCAGAAGGATAGTGGCCCTTCTTAGAATCCTCCTCTTCACTCTTCTCAGAGGAATTCTTCACTATCTCTTCTTCATCCTCTTTACTTATAGGATCTATGAGAGGAAGCTCATCTTTCTAAGTTCCACACCTAGGAGATCTTATAGACAAGATTGTGTGTGGAGGAGCTATCTCATTGGATCCCAGTCCTTGCCTATTTTGATAACACACCTTGTTGCGCAGGAATGAGGATATCAAGTTCTTGAAGGTCTCTTCTTCAAGAACACTCTTTTCTGCCCTGGCTTTGTTGATCACAATCTCAGCCTGGCACTCAGTCAGCTTGGTAATGAGATCTTTGATTTGAGTCCTAAAATCTGTATGCTCATGTTTTAGAACTGAAATGGTTTTCTCTAAGTCCTCTATCTTTAGTTTATAATCATTTTCAGACTTTCTAAAATCAGATTTTAAAATGTTTAAGGACTCAAGATCAGATCTCATCTCCAAGTTATAGGACCTGTATCTATTAACTTTAGCAATGCATTCAGGAGTACAGAGATGTTCCAATACCTTAGCTTCATCATGATCTACCATTAGTGCTTGGTTTGGAGAAGCATCTTCCACCTGAAAGCTCCAGTCAAAGCCTCCTTCTTCAACAGCAACAGCAGCTTGTTGCTTTGGCTTCTCATTCTGGGGGCTTTCTCAGTGTAGTTTGGTCTGGTTTGTGCTTGGCCAGCATTTGTTCTGGGTGCCTTACACTCTCTGGCAAAGTGGCCCATTAAGTTACAGTTGTAACACTTGACTTTGCCTTTGTCCAAGCCAAACTTTCCACTGGTTGCATTGCTTGGAAACTTCCTTCCAGTTCTCTTGTAGAACTTCTTGGCTTTGTGAGTGAAAAGAGCCATCTGCTGGACTATTTCCATGTATTCCAGATCATCTGGATGGATACAATCCATGTCTTCAAGAGTGAAAAGAGAGTTGCCACAGCTTTCATCAGAAGACACAAAAGCTTGAGAAGAGCTTGTCTCTTGGAATGGGCTTCCTTGAGTATAGTTCTCCCTGGGTGTCTCTGGGAAGGTGATGAAAGGACCCTTTGGTGAATTGCCAAGGTAGCATATGAGATGATGTTAGGGTTCTATGCTATCCCTTTCAACCACGTGCAGGGCTGAACCCAATTGATTGTTGGAGTTGCCAGATGAACCTTGTATGTTCATCTCCATCTAATAGCCATTAAGAATCCCATATAACTCTGTCAGAGTAAGAGTTTTGAGATTTTCAGTCCTCTTGATCACCACACAATAGTGTGTCCATTGCCTAGGAAGTGAGGACATGAACTTCCTTATAATGTCTCTATTCTCAAGAGGAACTCCTCCATCCACAAAGGTATCCACTATCTCAACATACCTGAAGTATTGCTGAGTCATGGTTCCACCTGTTTTGAAGGTGAAGTTTTCAAACTGCTGCTTCATTAGATCCTTCTTGTTCTCCTTGGCTTCAGAGGAGCCTTCATACATCAGTTTTAGTGCATCCCACAGCTGTTTAGCTGTTTTGCACTTCTTGAAACCTCTGTACATAGAGTTTGGAAGGGCAGTTTGAAGGGCTATCATGGCTTTTCTGTCAATCTCTACTCTCTTCCTATCTTCATCAGAGTAGTTAGCCACATCTTTGGGGATCATACTAGCACCAGTAGCAGAAGGAGTGATGGGTATGAAAGGTTCATTTTCAACAGACTCCCACATTCTTAAGTCTAGAGACCTGATGAAACCTTCCATTCTCATGCATCAGGTATCAAAGTCATCAAGAGTGATCAGTGGGGACTGGTTCATGGTTCCAGTTTCCATATCAGTCTTGGAAGTGGCTGCCATTTGAAAAGTTTAGTATTTGCGTGTGTGAGGGATCTTAAGGTGGTGAGATCTTATATTAAGAGCCTGAAATGCTCTGATACCAATTGCAGGACCGGTGAAAGGTGATCACTTACAACACAACAACACAAAGAGGAGATTAACCAAACTTAATCAAACAGTAAACTGGATTAACCACAAGAATGATACTAAGAACACAAGTAATAAGTAAGAGACAGAACAAGAGATTGGGTTTCAAGGATGCAGTATATTGCTTTCTCAAGTTCTATTACAAGTGTTACAAAGCATAAAGAAAGATACAAGAACATGGAATACTTATACTACAACCTACAGTCGGCTATACTTTGAAAGCCAGCTGGATACAATTGACTAGACACAAACAAAATCAATTGTAGAGTCAAAAGGCATATCTGCCTTTTGACTTGTAACTATGACATCCCATAGCTCACATCCAAATATATTACAAAAAGGATAAAAGTAAATAAAGTAAAAAGCATGGACTCAAGACCTCAATGTACAGTTACCAAAAGCATGGACCTTTCACCAACTCATGTAAGTTGGTGACTTTACAGAGTTACAGCGGAAAGGTAGTCCAGCTTTATGGTAAAGTACATCAGATAAAGGCATATCTCTAAAAGTCTTTGGAATAAATTTGTCTTCACTATTTGGCTTCGGAAGACTTTGTCTTTGAAGCTTCGGAAGACATCACTTTTGGCTTCGGAAGATATTGGTCTTGGCTTCGGAATATTTTACACTTAGAATATTTCTAGTGTATGGTGTAAAACTTCCAAAGCATTTCTACTTCAGTTCTTTAATGCATGCTTGCAGAGAGACTTTGGATGTTTTGGCTGCATCAGACTTATAGGAATCCTTACACTTATCTATAAGTATATATATATATATATACATATATATATATAGAGATATATATATATATATATATAGATAGATAGATATATTATATAGATAGAGATATTATATATAGGATATAGAGTATGGATAGATAGAGAGATATAGATATATAGATAGAGATATAATATATATATATATATATATATATCTAGATAGATATATTAGAGATAGATATAGATATAGATATATATATATATATATATATATATATATATATATACATATATGTATATATACATATATATGTATATATATGTATATACATATATGTATATATATATATATATAAATACAGATATGTGTGTATATATATATATACATATATGTATATATATATATATATGTATATATACATATGTATATATATATATATATATGTATATATACATATATGGATATATATATATAGATATGTATATATAGATATATATATATATATATATATATATATATTATATATATATATATATATATATATATATGAATGAGTTTTTTTTATAAATACTTTAATAAGTTTTTATGATTTTTAATAAGCAAGGGGTATTATAGACATTTGAAATGTAGGGAATAAGGGCAAGCTATTTATGGAAAGTATTCAATCTGTGAAGTTTAAATTATTGTTCATGTTAAGAACTTTTTTGTTTGGATTTTAGTTTGTAGGAAAAGTGAGTGGATGGTTATATTTTAATATTATCTTGGATTATATGTAGGTTAGTTTTAAAAGTACAAATTTATAATTCAGTTTTTTGTGTCTGCTCATAGAAAAATGTGTAGCGGTTAACTATATTGTGTGTTGGTTAACTTAGTATATATGAGTTTGTATAGGATCAAAAATTCCACGTTTGTGTAGGTTTGATGCAATTGTGTACGTGGCATTATAAAAGGGATGTGCAGGTTGGTAGATATAAGTGTGTAGGTAAAAATGCATGTGTAGGTAAACTAACTTATGTAGGGTAGTAATTTGTTACTTAAAATTTTTATTTTTAAGTGTATCTATGTGTAAGTAACGTTTACTTGTATATGACATGAACATGTATTTTAGTGTAGGTGTGATGCGATCATGTAGGTGGAATTATGAAAAAGACGGGTGGCTTGGTATATCTAATAGTGTAGGAAAAATATATGTGTTGGTAAGACTAAATTATGGAGGGATGGGTTTGCATTGTATATGTGAATATCAAGTTGCTATATTTATATGACTTCAAATGAATGATAAGTCTATTAGGATTTAAAAATATCAAAAAAAAATATTTGATATTATACATACTGAAAAATAGATGATTGAAGAAATTGATCTTTAAACATAATATCTCATTAGATTAAAGATTGAATAAATTGATTTTCATATAAAGGTCGAATCTGAGTCTGTAAGTTCAATATATGCATTTTGATTTTTGAATAAATAATAAGGTAATGTTACAATTTGAATAATAAAGTAAATAATTCAGTTAAAAAGAATGATTGATAACTTCTTAAAATAGAGGAGTTACATAAATTAATATTGTTATGTAAATTACTATTATAACCTTAAAATTAAATTAATTACAAAATAAAAGGAAAAAATTTAATTGGTTAGTTGTTTTTCTTTTTGTTCTTACATTTTTGTTCTTCTCATTTGAACTTCATCATCATATATATATATATATATATATATAATGGAAGGGATCAAATGAGAACTCTTTTTTTTGTGAGAACTCTAGGAACCAATGTGAGACTAATTTTCAATGTCAAATTGTAATTAATGACAACATAATAAAAAAAGTTATAAAACAAAAATTAACACAAAAATAAAAAAAAGTAACAACACAAAAGTATTTCCCTCATTTCCATCTATCAATAAAAAATAATAATAATTTATAAAAAATAAAAAAAACTCATTTTTTTGATCGTCATTTTACACATATGTAATACATGGAATTACATATGTGTAAAGTAAGATTTACACATGTGTAAATATAACAGGGGAGAACGATTTATTTAATAAATATATCAATATGATAGGCGTTGGAAAGATAAAAAAATACTGAAATTGATGGTGAAATTGTTTTGAAAAAATAATATTATGAAAAAAAGTTATGAATGTTTTTAAAAAAAAGGTGAAAGTGACATGTAATTTGCATGTCCTTAAATAGTGGTTAATATTGATTTATAGAGTTCTTACAAAATATGTGGTTGTCAAGATAACCCTAGCCTATAAAATATTTTTAATTTTTTATTTATAAAAAACAAAAAATTAAATTAAAATGGGAATTTGGTTTTAAAGCTTTTTAATTGGTTTACTAAGGAACTTGAACTTTCAAATTGACTTGGTTCTTGTTTATGCTATACCAGTTTGATTCAGTTTTGTCCAAAAAACCATTAATAAAACCATTTTTGATATTTTATTTGTTTTACGATAATAACAGTTATTAGATTTGAAGATGTCATTTGTTTGATATAACATTTTGTGAGGACCGTGTACGTACGGAGTACTAACTGATTCTGCGTTTATACCGAATCAAATAGTGCGGAATCCTATTTGATTGGCAATCCAATCGGCGAGAACAATTACCTGATCGATATATGATTGAAACTAAACGTTAAGAACAAGTAGGAATCGATCAGGAACGAACTATGAACTTGGACAGGCTGTTTGGGACGTTCTGGACGGCTAGGGTTTATGTGTATTCTTATTGTTATGTTTTTCCACGAATTAAGTGGTATTTATAGGTTAGGGGTTTCCAATCATACGACTGAACCATTGGTTCAGTCGTGCGACTGAATCATGCGATTGATCCATACGCACGACTGAAGGTTCAGTCGTGCGACTGAGTCAATCTTATGTCTCAATCTTGCGACTCATCCAGTCTCCTGGTTCAGTCGTGCGACTGGTCCATAAGCATGATGTATTCATGCGTATGGTCCATAAGTATGGTTCATTCGCATGAAGACTCATCCAACTAGGTTGAACACATTACTTAATCATCATTGACTAAGAATCATGTACAACACACTCAAACCTATATAATATGGTCATACATATACATTTTACTTCAACACAATAATAATATGAAATAAATAAACATGAATAAACATCAATCACATATTATATTTCATTGAACTAATTCATTACACATGAGACATGAAAGACTTTTACATTAAAGCTCATAAACTAGGAACATGATGTATCTACACATTTTCTTATATTAACATTTGCTAGACCTTATATGTTATTTAAGGTTTAGCAAAAAAAAAAGCAAAATAATTGAATCATAAACAACTTGACTAAAAAAATAAAAAATGAATTAACTAAAACTTTAAGACACACGAACTCATTACAAATTGTTTAGTTAATCTTTTTCTAAAAAAACCACTTATCTTAAGTCAGCTTTGGGTATAGATGCGTCATAATCAGATTAACCTAACTGAACCGAATGTGTTCATTAACATAGAAGTAAATAATTGTATTCATTAACTAATCTTGTACTCATTTCCAATATAATTTAAACTAAAAATTAAGCTTGCGTCATACGCATTTGCGAACTTCGTTATGCGCATTGAAGATGACATTAATGTGGTTTAATACATAAAATAAACGTAGAAAGTTACGGTGACTTGGTTTCGAAGATTGAAACATGTGACAACCCTAAAAATATAGGATTTCATACGTTAATATTTTACTAAACCATCATATATATTGTTTTATATTTAAGTAACCTCTTATAACTTATATGTGTTTATGTGAATATATATATATATATATGTTGTACGTATGCACGCTTGCATGCATGCACAATCTTTTACGTATGCATGTATCCATACTCATAACCTTTTGATACCAAATATTAAGTGATCAAAGTACCTCAACCATATAACACCAAACAAACACCAAGTAAACCAAAATACAACCCAACCAAACACCTCAATACAAGATAACATCAAAGAAACTTGACATCAAAACAAAACTAAGTAAATCTCATACACTTAAACCTTAAACCTAAGCACCATTTAAGATTAAGACTCGGTTCATTAGAACCTTTAGTCATCCGATTAACACCCTAAGTATTGATTAAACTTGTAATAATATTTTGGTGACTCATTAGCCTTCTTGTTCGACACCTAGCAACATTAGGACACCTTGGGCATCTTCAAACCGCCACCTAGCAATGACTAACCTAAGCTATAATAACCACCTCATCATCTAAGACTAGGAATAATCACGAAGACTCCCCTATATCTACACCATCGGCCGAAGACTTCCCATACACAACCATCACAACTCTTTCGATTACCACTACCATAACCGAACGCCACAATCATCTCCACCTCCACTCCTCACCTCACGGACACCCCACACCACCCATATATCACCACCATCTTCCACACCCTCTACACTTTCGGTTCCTTCTCTCAAACTAACCGCAACTTGAATTCTCAACCAATCTTGCACCGGTTCAAGGGAAATCGAGACTTGGAAGCTCAAGAACAATCGCTCAACTCAAACCATCGGAGTAAGAAGCTACTAGCAGCTATCATCATCCTCTCCCTCTGTCAAAATCAAGGTTTCATCATCTAAACCATAACTAGTCAATATTACAAAGGCTATACATATGTTTAAACAAACACATATGACTAACCCTTTTGATTTAACATTCAACATCTTCATAAATTTTATAAATATATCAAACTTATTTTAAGACAGTAAGGAAGCTTTAAGAATCTGAAATAAATAAAGTAAACCTTGATAATCAAATTTATAAGAGGAAATTATCAACAAAAGGATTAAAAATCTAGGTGCAACTTGTTAAATTCAGTTTATTATATTAATGACTATGATTGTGGGAACAAACATTGAAAACATATTTAGAATATTAAGAAATATAGTTATATAAATTTTAATGCCATTTCTATAAGTAAAATAATTTATATAAATTATCTAAGTATTTAAAAGAAAAATTCATACTGGAAGAACCGAACCTGGCAAATGTGTGGAAAAATTATATATTGATTATTACAATTTATAGGACTTACAAAAAACGTTTTTTGACCTAACTCAAAGATATGTTCAAGTTATGAATTTTTAAATGTTCTGCTAACTGAAAATTGGGAAAAATACTTAAACTGTGAAATAAATTATTAAAAATTTACAAAAAATATTAAAATTAGAATAGAACAGTCTGTATAAAAATAAGAAGTTTTGGACATATTCTTATATTTTTACTGAATATTGGTAAAATGATACAAATCATGAAAATTGACTCTGCTATGATTTGGGATATAAGAAAGTTTTGATAAACTATAAAAGTTAGGACAAGTATTCTGACCAAATTTGAGAATTTTTAGAAGCCCGAAGGTATTTCTAATAAATTATTCAAATAATGTAGAAATTATAGAAAATAAGCTGAAAATAATAGTGAAATGAAATTTTACTATATTATGTCTAATATTAGGATCCACATACTGTAAAACTTTCGTGATATATACCTTAATGTAATGTCTGAAATAAATTTTATAATTAGAGGTGCTAAAAATGTTAAAGAAAAGACATTTTTCTAAACTATAAATATTTTTGTTTATAGGTTATCATTTGGAGTAAGAGGTGAGATTCATAGCCCCATTTTAATTTTTATAAACTTTTGGGGGGAAAAGCATACTATTGATTTTTGTGATTGATGCAATTTTTGAGTTATACTGTCATTTATGTTACAACCATTAATTCGGATGTGGAACCGTTGGATAATATAGGTAGCGCTACTTAGGAGAATATTTCCTGTACCAACATGATGAGTGTTGTGATGCTATATTATCTAATTTATGAATTATGTTATGACAGTTATGAATGATCTGATAAGTAAGGTTTGGTTGTATCTGATGCATCAATAATATTTGTTTATGATAAACCTGTGAACTCACCAACTTTATGTTGACTGTTTTAAGTATGTTTTTTTAGGAATTCATCATGACTAACAGCTTAATGTTCTCTTTTGATGTGTATAATGGCTGGGAGAGATAATGAGGAACATTTGTGTGAATCTGACAGTTAACCTCTATGACCTCAGTGTATCGGTGGATGCTCATTTCCATCGTCTCTGAAGATGTAGTTGTTAGATCTTTATGATGTAATAGGATTATGTTATTTCAAATTTTGACTATTATGATTTGATGTAATCCTAACTTTAATATTATGCTATGAATTATGTTATGTTTATACTGATGTGCTATCTGTTTAGAATTTGTGAATCAATGAGTTCTGAACAAACAAGTCACACCCTAAGCATTTCATGCTTCCGCCGGGATGTGACAGGTTGGTATCAGAGCCATTGGTTATAGAGAATTAGGTATCATAAAATGCCTAGACTATGACCATAAGCTCGTATTGTGATATGCATGATATGTGTATACGTGAATTTTTGTGATTTCATGAATATCCTAACATTACCTCTAAGTAAATTTAAAGGTAAAAGATTTATTTATAATATGTGGAAATAAGTGACTAATTGTTTTGCTCAAATTATAAAAAGACTTTTTGCAGCTATGAGCACTGATAATTATCTCAATGAGACTGACACGTCTGAATATTCGGACCATAGCAATTATAAAGAAATCACATCTGAACTTGAACCTCAGCAAGTCCTGGAAACTGCTCAAACTGAAATTGAAAATAACCATAAGCCAAAATTTTATGTCCGACGTGCACCAGTAACAATAAGAGGATATACCATTAAAACTCCCAGGAAAAAGGTACGACCCGGAAACAAGTTCAAGGCTAAGCAAGACGAGGATGCAGAAATACAAAATGTTGACTCTCCTAAGAAGGAGGAAAGAAAGAGCAAAAGACAAAAGATGGATGAGCACCAAATAACAACAGCTCAACAGACTCTTAAACAGCTTAAGAAAATTCAACAAGGAATCAGGAGTATCCAAAAGGATGCTAAAGAATTGAAGGCACCCAAGAAGAACATCTTTTCAAGGATATGAAAATGGGTTCATGGAAATTAGAATTATCTTTTAACTCTAACATGCAAAAATCCTTAATAAGAACTTAAATGAAATATATCTTTTGTGTTTTGGAATTATTATTTGTTATGTGTTAGCTAAAATATTATTAGGAATTTAAAATTCTTGTAACATTGACTACAATTAACTATAGAAAAATCATACCGCCAAGAAGGAACACACAACCCGTAAGAAGAATGGCGCGAGTGGGACGACCTAGAACCAGACTCGGAGAAGAAACTCATGTAAACACAACCACCAATGAGGATGAGAGAATCTCACGATTAGTATCACAGCAAATAGAGGCTGTTATACCCATACTAGTAACCCAGCTTCAGCAAAACCTAAACCTTGGAACAACGACACCAGGCAACGAAATACCCGTAGACGACACCATGAGAGGACAACTGGAAGATGGAACTATAACTGAAAAAGGATGTTCCTATAAGACTTTTATGTCATGTAGGCCCCGGGAATTTGATGGTAGAGGCGGAGCTGTACAAGCCCTACGCTGGTTGGATGAGATGGAATCAACCTTAGAAATCAGTAAATGTGCCGACAACAACAAAACCTTGTTTGCTTCGCATTCACTAAAGGGGGAGGCACAATCCTGGTGGAAAATGGAAATGCACACTAAAGGTAGGCATGTTATGAATGGATTAAGTTACGATGAATTCAGAGGTTTAGAAATAGAAAAATACTGTCCCTACAATGAAATAGAAAATTAGAGACTGAATTCTTAGCATTAGAAATGAAAAGGGCAGCACATCGAGAGTATACTGACAGATATAATGAGACTCTCAAGACTAGTATCACATCTGGTGACCCCAGAAGCAAAAAGGATAGGAAGAATATTTGGGGTTAGTACCACAAATAAGAGGGCTAGTAAAATCTGCTATTCCTAAAACTTTTCAAGATGTCGTAAGCCTATTAGGGAGCTTAAACTGACGAAATGATAAGAAACGGATCATTAAGTAACCCTAGATCAGAGAGAAAAGGAAATGGAGTGATGATAATTAATGAGGAAAGTTTAGAGGAAATCCTCAGAAAAGGATATCCCGACAGCCCACCCGCCCGAAACTTCTAGGAATGACACGGGAAAAGAACCACAAGCTGAAAACCAGCCATGGTGCAGTACTTGTCAAGATATCATCAGGGCAATTGCGCAATGGTAATCTGTTACAAACTGGCAAGAAAAGGGACATATATCCCAAGACTGTAAAGCCCACTAACCCAAAACCAGTCTGTTATCAATGTGGAAACGAAAACCACTTTCGAAACGAATGTCCACAACTGAAGGGTAAGGCTTCGGTCAACCAAAACAACCCTCGGGGAAGAGCATTTGTGATGCAAGCTGAAGAAGCTCAACATGAACCGGAGATTGTAACGGGTATGTTCCCTATAAACAATCAGTACGCTACTGTACTATTTGATACTGAGCAACACGTAGTTTTTTTTCAAACACGTTTAGACCACTGCTTGACCTAACCTCAGAAAAGTTGAATAAAAAATATATGATAGAACTAGCTGATTGTAAGATAATTGAAGCCTATGAAATCATTCCTAATTGTACTATAAATCTAGATGAAAATTATTTCCATATAGATTTGATTCCTATTGATTTAGGAGGATTTGATATTGTTGTGCGAATGGATTGGTTAAGTAAAAATCAGGCTGAAATAGTATGTGGCAAGAAAATGATAAGAATTCCTCTGATAAATGAAAATAGAACACTTTGTATATATGGTGAAAAACCTAGAGGTGTCATGAAGATAATTTCCTGTAAGAACGCACAAGAATGTTTAAGGAAGAAATGCTTAGCTTTCCTAGCTCATATTGTTGACACCAAAATAGATAAAGTAACCTAGAAAATGTTCCTATTGTCAATGACACTCTGATGTATTTCCTGATGAATTACCTAGTTTACCACCCCCTCGTCAAGTAGAGTTCAAAATTGAGTTAATACCAGGAACAACCCTATTGTTAAGGCACCCTACCGTTTAACACCCACAGAAATGAAGAAATTAATGAGCCCACTTCAAGAACTACTGGATAAGAAATTATACGTCCTAGTGTATCACCCTAGGGAGCACCCGTTTTTTTGTTAAAAAAAGAAGGGAACGTTTTTAGAATGTGGTACAGACTATAGGGAACTTAATAAGGTACTGTGAAGAATAGGTATCCCCTACCTAGGATAGACGACCTATTTGACCATTGCAAGGATCTAGTTACTTTTCAAAGATAGATTTGAGATTAGGATATCATCAGTAAGAGTACAGGATGAGGACATACCAAAAACAGCATTTAGAACTAGGTATGGACATTATGAATTTCTTGTAATGTCATTTGGATTAACCAATGCTCCAGCTATATTTATGGATTTAATGAATTGGATATGTAAGCCTTATTTAGATAAGTTTGTCATAGTTTTTATAGATGACATTTTGATCTATTCCAAAACTAAGAAGGATCATGAACAGCACTTAAAGTTGACTTTAGAATTGTTAAGAAAAGAAAATTTATATGCAAAATTCTCAAAATGTGAATTCTGGAAAAGGGAAGTGCAATTCCTTGGACACATAGTTAACCAAGAAGGTATACAGGTAGATCCAGCAAAAATAGAGGCTATTAAGAAATGGGAAGATCCCAAAACACCAACAGAAGTATGCCAATTCTCAGGATTGCTGGATATTACAGGAGATTCATAGAGAAATTTTCAAGAATAGCTCAACCCCTGACAGAATTAACTCAAAAGGATAAGCCATACATTTGGGGAGAAAAGCAAAAGGCTGCATTCGAACTCTTAAAAAGTAAATTATATAGTGCACCTATCTTGTCATTACCAAAAGGGACTGATGATTTTATAGTATATTGTGATGCATCTCGTCAAGGATTTGGATGCGTATTAATGCAACGGAGTAAAGTAATTGCCTTTTCCTCCAAACAACTTAGGGGAAGTGAAAAGAATTACACTATTCATGATTTGGAATTAGGAGCAGTAATATTTGCACTAAAAATCTGGAGACATTATCTGTATGGAACAAAATATACAATATATACAGATCATAAGAGTTTACAGCACATATTTGATTAGAAAATGTTGAATATGAGACAAAGGAGATGGATAGAACTATTAAGTGATTATGACTGTGAAATCAAATACCATCCGGGTAAAGCAAATGTAGTAGCAGATGCTTTAAGTAGAAAGGATAAAGTTAAACCATTACGGGTACTGCCATGAGAATGGAACTACAATCAGATCTATTAAATCAAATACTGGAGGCCCAACAAAAAGGTAATTGGAGATGAAAGGACAAATAAAGATTTGGAAGAAGATGCAAATGGGATTTTAAAGTTCAAAGGAAGAACCATGGATACCCCGATAATAATATACTTAGAAGAATCATACTACAAGAGGCACATAAGTCGAAATATTCTGTGCATCCAGGAAATAACAAAATGTATAAAGATTTGAAAAGCCATTACTGGTGGCCTAGCATGAAGAGATCAGTCGGAGAATTTGTAGAAAGATGCAATACATGTTCAAGAGTTAAAGCTGAACACCAAAAACCTTCAGGATATCTACAACAACCCAAGATTCCAGAATGGAAATGGGACCAGATAACCATGGAATTTGAACCTAAACTACCAAGAACCTCAAGTGGGTATGACACAATTTGGGTTATAGTAGATAGATTGACCAAATCAGCACACTTCTTGCCAATTAGGGAAGATTATAAAATGGAGAAATTAGCAAGAATTTACATGCGAGAAATTGTGTCTAGACATGGAATACCCATCTCAAATATATCTGACAGAGACAGTAGATTCATATCTAGGTTCTGGCAAACCCTGCAAAAAGCTTTAGGAACCCAAATAAACCTTAATACAGCATACCATCCGCAAACAGATGGACAAAGTGAAAAGACAATTCAAACATTAGAAGATATGTTACGTGCTTGTGCATTGGATTTTGGTGGCAATTGGGATATACATCTACTTTTGATAGAGTTTTCTTATAATAATAGCCATCATTCCAATATTGGAACCGCCCCATTTGAAGCCTTGTATGGAAGAAAATATAGATCACCACTATGTTGGAATGAAGTAGGAGATAGGAAACTTATAGGCCCTGACCTAATTCAAGAAACATCTGACAAGATCAAGGAAATCAAGAATAAATTGATGGAAGCACGTGATCGACAGAAAAGCTATGCTGATAAAAGAAGAAAGCCACTAGAATTCCAAGTTGGAGATAAGGTTTATCTGAAAATATCACCCACAAAAGGAGTCATTCGATTTGGAAAAAGGAGTAAATTAAACCCTAGATATGTTGGACCATTTGAAGTCACTGACAAAGTTGGCCCAGTTGCATATAGGTTAAATTTACCCCAAGAATTAAGGGAAGTACACAACATGTTTCATGTGTCCAATCTAAAGAAATGTCTAATAGATGAGGCATTAGAAATTCCGGTTCAAGAAATAAGGATAGACAAGAAGCTTCATTTTATGGAAGAACCAAGTGCCGTATAAGACACAGAAGTAAAAAGGCTAAGAAGGAGTAAAATTCTCATAGTGAAAGTTAAGTGGAACGCTAAGAGAGGACCAGAATATACGTGGGAAAGGGAAGATGAAATCAAAAGAAAGTATCCTCATCTATTTTAAGTCAGTGATCAGATAAGTTCCTTTCAACTTTAGGTATTACTCTCCAAATAAATTTCGGGACGAAATTATTTTTACGGGGGGAGAATGTGACAACCCTAAAAATATAGGATTTCATATATTAATATTTTACTAAACCATCATATATATTGTTTTATATTTAAGTAACCTCTTATAACTTATATGTGTTTATGTGAATATATATATGTTGTACGTATGCATGCTTGCAGGCATGCACAATCTTTTACGTATGCATGTATCCATACTCATAACCTTTTGATACCAAACATTAAGTGATCAAAGTACCTCAACCATATAACACCAAACAAACACCAAGTAAACCAAAATACAACCCAACCAAACACCTCAATACAAGATAACATAAAAGAAACTTGACATCAAAACAAAACTAAGTAAATCTCATACACTTAAACCTTAAACCTAATGTAAGGCCCGTTCCCGGGACGCCTACAGTTGGTCATTCATCGCACATAAAACATATAATTACATTGCTTTAAGAAAACATTGCAGCGGAAACATTCAAAAATGACATCACGTTTCATTATAATTACTTTTGCCAAATAATACATCATTATCCGGTTACAAAATTCATGTTTGCATTACATCACAAAAGCTATATAATTGGATGCCATCCCAAAAGAGCCGAGTAGCCTCGCCGTGCCATCCTCAGCAATCATTTACCTGCCAACTGGAAAATGTAATAAAAGTCAGCGTTGCTGAGTGAGTTCTAGTTTTATAACATAAATATACTTTACTTTCATTAAAAACCATTCCTTTATCATGCGATCATGCAACATACGTACACACAGATAATTTCATTATTATCTTTCATCTCATTCATTATCTTCCATTCTTTTCGTTCATTCTGTCTTCCGAGTCTTTTGCGACAACATGGTCGCTCAACTCAATGGCAATCTCAATAATTGCTCGCTATCCGAGTCTTTTGCACCCCTAAGGTTGCTCACCCCAATTGCCCATCATGATAGCAAGCTATCCGAGTCTTTTGCAACAACAAGGTGCTCACCCCAAGGCAACATTACGATAGCACATTACTCGAGTCTTTTGCAACGACGAGGTTGCTCACCTCATAGGCAATCTAAATGATTGCATTTCATCCGAGTCTTTTGCAACACAAAGTCGCTCACCCCAATATATATGCTTGCAAGCCTTTCTTTCGTTCATTCATCTTTCATTAATGCATGCATTCTTACTTCATGTTCCTCTTTCATTATCTTTCGCTTTACATTACATAATACTTCATTCATTCATTCTCAGCATAACATGTAAAGCCACAAGAAAGATAAGCATACATCATAATAAGGAACATTCATACACATTCATCATCAACATACAGGGTAACATCATACATTCATAATATGCATAAACATGCAACATCATCATCATCATCTTCATCATGCCCTACCTGCTCTCTAAGGCCATAGCATTCATCTTACGTGTTCTTACTTTACGTCAAAACTTGCATCTGCACCTTTCCCCGAAGGCCAGAAGTCAAACTACACGTTCCTTCGAGTGCAACAACCCTATTCGGGCGTATGGACACCCTTCAGTCGCATGGCCTCCATGCGACTGAACATCATGCGACTGGACCCATGCGGATGGTCATCTATGCGAATGAACATCCAATCGTGCGTATGGACCTCGTGCGAATGGGATTACTGCGACTGGGCACCTATGCGACTAACCTCATGCGAATGGACTCATGCGACTAAGCATCTATGCGACTGAACCCTCAGTCGTACAACCCTCATGCGACTGGACTCCCAGTCGTGCGACTGAATCCCAATCGTGCGAATGACCTTCAATCGCCCTCATTCGGCCGTATGGCCTTCATTCGGTCGCCTAGCCCTAGCTGATGCAGAATGGAGTTCATCCCGAACTCAATCTGCCATTTCGGCCCCCAAGCTCATCCAAACCCATTCTAAGCCTAAATCAACCCTCCTGGACCTTAGGAATGCATACCTTAACACCATACAAGCACACCCAAGCCCGAAAACATACTCTAAACACATCATACACATCACACCGAATGGGTCAAACACACACATACACAAAAACGGGTTTTGCACATTTTCCAGCCCCAAAATCGGTTGAAAACTAGTAAAAGTGGGGTCCTAGAACTCACACAATCGAGCACAAAGACAAGAGCTTCGATTTGGCTTGCTACTCGACGGATTTGGACACCCGAATCACCCGAAACACCACTTTTTCTCCTTTTTCTCCTCTTTCTCTCTTCTCTCTTCTTTGTGAACTGAAAATATGAGAAGTGTGGGGAGAGTGGGCTGCCCTCTCCCTACACATATCACCACATTACCCGACTTTTCTTCGTTGGCGAGTTTGGTCCCTCGACTTTGGACTTTATTTCTTTTCTTTCTTCGTCGGCTTCAAAATAATAAATTTCCGGGTGTTACAAGTCCACCCCCTTAAATAGGTTTCGTCCCCGAAACCTGTCATTCTTCGAACAAACGTGGATAATGTTGTCTCATTTCTTCCTCAGTCTCCCACGTCGACTCGGATCCCTTCCTGTGCTTCCACTGTACACGCACTAGAGGAACCACTTTATTCCTTAGCCTTTTCTCCTTTCGGTCGATGATTGCCACTGGTTGCTCCACATAATTGAGCCGTTCATCTACTTCGATATCTTCCAATGGGACAATCATATCTTCATCTGCCTAAGCACTTCCTTAGATGAGATACATGGAATGTCGGGTGAATTCTGCTTAACTCATCTGGCAACTCCAGTCTATAGGCCACCTCTCCTACTCGAGCAATGATTCGGAAAGGGCCTATATACCTTGGGCTCAACTTGCCCCGCTTTCGGAAGCGAATGATACCCTTCCAAGGTGAGACCTTCAACATAACCCGGTCACCCACCTGGAACTCAATCGGCCTGCGCCGTTTGTCAGCATACGACTTCTGTCTATCCTTGGCCGCCTTCATGAAGGCTTTGATCTTCTCAAGCTTCTCAGTCGTAGCCTCGATTACCTCGACGCTTCCCAATTCCTTCTGACCAATATCACCCCAACAAACGGGTGTTCTGCATCTCCTACCGTATAGCATCTCATATGGAGGCATACTAATGCTGGCATGATAACTGTTGTTGTATGAGAATTCGGCTAACGGTAGGTGGTCATCCCAACTTCCACCAAAATCAATCACACATGCCCGGAGCATGTCTTCCAGTGTCTGAATGGTCCTTTCTTACTGACCATCAGTCTGGGGATGATAAGCCGTGCTGATATGTAACCTCGTCCCCATAGCGTCGTGGAACTTCTTCCAGAATTTAGATGTAAACCGAGTGTCGCGATCCGACACAATAGACACCGGTACACCATGACGAGTCATAATTTCCTTGATGAAAAGATCAGCCAACCTCTCAGATGAATATGTCTCGCGGATCGGTAGGAAGTGAGCACTCTTCGTCAAACGATCAACTATCACCCATATGGCATCGTACCCTTTCGGAGTACGCGGCAACTTGGTAATGAAATCCATGGTGATATGCTCCCACTTCCATTCCGGTATATCCAAAGGTTGTATCTTCCCATACGGCTTTTGATGCTCGGCCTTCACCTGTAAGCAAGTAAGGCACTTACTCACGTACTCCACCACATCGCGCTTCATACCCGGCCACCAATAATCTTTCTTCATATCATGGTACATCTTCGTGGCGCCAGGATGAATGGAGTACCGAGTCTTGTGAGCTTCATCCATTATCTTCCCCGTAGATCCCCAAAATGAGGAATCCACACACGATCGAATCGGGTTCTAACACCGAACGTGTTTTCGCCCAATTCTCCAAACCAGACCTCTCATTCTTTCAGAGTTAAGATGATCTTCCTTCAATGCCTCATCTTGAAACTCCTTAACCTGTTTCATCACATTGGAGGTCATGATCAACTGATAGGCTTTCACCCGAATCGGCTCGGGCCTCTCTTTTTGGCTAAGGGCATCAGCCACCACGTTGGCCTTGCCCGGATGGTAGTGGATCTCACAATCATAATCCTTTATAAGTTCCAACCACCGCCTCTGCCTCATGTTCAAATCCTTCTGCTCAAAGAAGTACTTCAGACTCTTGTGGTTAGTGAATATGGTGCACTTTGTCCCGTACAAATAGTGCCTCCAAAATCTTTAATGCGAAGACCACGGCTGCTAGCTCCAAGTCATGAGTAGGATAATTGACCTCATGAACCTTCAACTGTCGGGATGCATAGGCTATAACCTTCCCTCTCTGCATTAACACACACCCCAACCCCGAGTAAGAAGCATCGGAATAAACCACCAAATCTTCACTCCCATCGGGTAATGACAGAACAGGAGCTTGAGACAATCTCGCCTTCAATTCTTCAAACGCCTTCTCTTGAGCTTGACCCCATACAAACTTCACATCTTTTCGGGTCAACTTGGTTAGTGGAGAAGCAATCTTGGAGAAGTCTTGGATGAACCTTCTATAGTAACCCGCCAAAACCCAAGAAGCTACGAATCTCGGATGGCGTCTTTGGCGACTTCCATTGCATAACCGCCTCCACTTTTGCCGGGTCCACCATAATCCCATCGGGATTCACCACGTGACCCAAGAACTGAACTTCGCGCAACCAGAACGCGCACTTGGAGAATTTAGCATACAACTTCTCCCTTCTTAACGTCTCTAGAACTTCCCGAATATGACCGGCATGCTCTGCTTCGCTCCTCGAGTAAATCAGGATATCATCAATAAACACAATCACTGATTTATCCAACATAGGCCGACACACACGGTTCATCAAGTCCATAAAAGCAGCTGGCGCGTTGGTCAAGCCAAAAGACATGACAAGAAACTCGTAGTGACCATAGCGCGTACGTAAAGCTGTTTTAGGAATATCTTGCTCCTTCACCTTCAACTGATGGTAACCAGATCGAAGATCTATCCTTGAAAACCAACTGGCACCCTGAAGCTGATCGAACAAATCATCTATCCTCGGTAAGGGGTATCGGTTCTTTACTGTCAACTTTTCAGCTCGCGGTAGTCGATGCACATCCTCATACTACCGTCCTTCTTCTTCACAAACAGGACCGGAGCCCCCAAGGAGAGATACTCGGTCTAATGAACCCCTTATCAAGCAACTCTTGCAACTGCTCCATCAACTCTTTCATCTCGGTCGGAGCCAACCGATACGGTGCCTTGGCGACAGGTTGGGCACCCGGTATCAGATCAATCTGAAACTCGATCTCTCTGTCAGGTGGCACTCCTGATAAATCTTCTGGAAACACATCTGGAAAGTCACACACAACCGGTACATCGGCTAGTTGTGGTGTTGGCGTATCCACATCCTTTACATAGGCCAAGTAGGCACTACATCCACGCCTCATACACTTTCCCGCCACCGCCATCGAGATCACTTTCGGAATCGTAGTAACCCGATCACCATACCTGTCACTAAACTACCGTCAGGCGCCAACAAACTGAATCATCTTCTTGCGACACACAATGTTCGCCTCGAAGTTCGCTAACCAATCCATCCCAAGAACCAAGTCAAAACCACCTAAGGTCATCACAAACGGTCTAACAGGAAACTTATGACCCTCGAGTTCCACATCACAGTTCTCTATCATCTCAGAAATCCTGGTAGACTTACCTATGGCAGTTTCTACATCGAAGGGCGCATCAACACATCTACTACTAACAGGCAGCTTAGCACAGAAAGCAGCAGAAATAAAACTTTTACTCGCACCAGAATCAAATAACACAGAAGCTAAAGTTTGGTTCACCAGAAACGTACCGGACACGACATCAGGGTCCGTTCTAGCTTCCTCCTGTGTCATGGTGAATGCCCTGGCGCTCGCCCTCGGTCCATCACCTCCCGTCTTCTTTTGCCCCTAACTCTCAGCCCTCGGCTTCTTACAATCTTTGAGCACGTGACCCTCTTCACCACAGTTAAAGCATCGGACCGCACGACAGTCCTTTGCCATGTGCCCCGCCTTTCCACACCTGAAGCACAAGTTCGACCCAAACCTGCACTCCCCGCTGTGCTCCCGTCCACATTTACCACACCTTCTCGATCCCGCACCTGACATAACCACACGGCGATCATCCACCCGTGCCTTCTTATTACCCATCGAGGCATTGCCCCGACCAAATCTCTTCCCCTGCCAGCCTCGTTCACCACCGCTCTTTCTGCCACCATCAGTCATGTTGGTCCATGTGATCGATGAACAGTACAATTGATTGAATAGTTTGATCAATATCACATACATAACCAAATAACAAACAATTGAGAGATGAATATGATGAATCAAGACATAATTGATATTCAAATGAACAAACTCACTCAATAACAATAAGCACAATGTATTTCAATGAAGTAACTGCTTGAGAATGATAGTTTGCAACAGAATTCCACGTTTTGGGTTTTGCAAACTTATCATGCAAAATGAAATAACAAAAGTATATATAGCAGTCATAGTTTCGCTGACAGTTTCGCTACCAGCGAAACTGTCATGCCGAAACTATAGTTTCGCCCGGCAGAACATAAGTTCGCCGGGTGAACCAAAACAGCAAACTGTGAGCGAAACTATAGATTCGCTCACAGTTTCGCTGGACTGCCAAAACTGCTAATAACTATCAAAATACAAACTGAAACTAACACAAGTCCTATTACAATGAAAAGTAAACATCTATACTAAAGTGAGTCCAACCTATCATGATCTTCAATACTCCCCCTAGGTTGGACCTCACTGTCTTCACTGCTCTTCGTTGGCTCTTCAGCTCCCGTTTCCTCAGCTGCTGTAGATCTGTCTTCAACTCCTCCTGCAGCAATGTCTTGAGAAGCTTCAGCCACTGATTCTCCAAGATTAGTTCCTGCCTCATCAGCTTCATGTGAATGACCACTAGCTCCAGCAAACTGCCTAGTTAAGTCTTGAACATCCATAGCCAAGTCATCTTGTGCTCTCACCTTTTCAGCCAAACTTTTACCTCTGCCCGAACTCCCCTTATTTTGTTCGCCACATTCATAAACAAGCTTGCCTCCTTTCTTGTTTCCTCACCTGCCCCCGCCTTTATATGATTTTCACATAGAATCAAAAGATCTTCATCACAAAAGCTGAATAACTCCATTGGGTCAAACACCCTAAATTCTCTTCCTTGTTTGACTCTAATCACAGCCTCCCCGGTGTTATTATCATAGAACCACTTCTCAAAGTCCTGTAAACGAGGAGGAAGAGGATCAGCCAGTCTTACTCTGTTTACAGTCTTAGGCGGTTTAACTCTCAACACAATTCTCCCTTTCCCTGTCTCCCAGTCTTTGTCTTTCTTAGATCTCTTTCGTTCAGCCTTCATAAAACCAAATGATTCAAAATTATCATTTAGACCATTTTTAATCTCCTTCTCCAGAAATTCTGCCCTTTCACTTAAATTAGCATTAATCAAAGGCAATGTAGCTAATCGTCTCAGATCCCACTTAGGCAAGGTCTTAAACGCCTTCCTCTTGAGCATGTAACTGATATTACCTCCTCGTCTTTTAATCAAGAACATCTTTAAGAAAGGATTATAACACCAGCTGATTATCTTCTTGTCTGCTTCCTTTCTGCTCAAACCCTCCATATTTTGAAACAGGGGGTGAGTTCTTCAGCCTCCTTCTCTTTTATCAACCAATCACTTTTATCCATCTCAAACACATCATTCTCATCATCTCCCTTCTTAGCCACATACACTAGAGGTCTCTCATCTACTTCATAGAATTCCGGCTCAGAATCATAATCAATCAACTGCTCATCCTCCTCTTCTTCTTCATCAATCAAACCTTTACCTTTATCTGATGTCTCCTCATGAGTAGCTTTAACAATCACTTCTTCTCCCAAAATATCTTTATCAAAGTCAAACTGTAGATTAACAAACTCAGCCTCAACAATCTCATCTTCATCATTTCTACCAGCCTCTTCTCTTGGAATCTCTTGTTCTCTTGTTTCAGTGTCAGCTGCTCCAGAGGTGCCCTCTCCTACCTTTGATGAGGTACCAACATTCAAGAATGGGTACTTAGATATATCAGTCATATCATCTAACTCAGATTGAGTTAGTTGACTGGGTAGGCCAGCAGCAGCCTTCATCTGTGAAATCTCTTCAAATAACTTCTTAATCAAGCTGTTCTGATCAATCAACATCTTTTCATTCCATCCATGATCTCATCTTTCTGTTGTTCCCGAATCTCTTGATTCATCAGTTTGGTCTTTATCATACTTAACTCATTAGCCAATGAAGTATTTAGACCACGAATCATATCCTCATCAAGACCAGCACTTGCTTCTTTCCCAGCTGTGAAACCCTCATGTCTATGTTTTGATCTCCGTTCAGGTTCAACAAAGTCAGTCCTCTTTTTAGACCTTCGTTCCTTCTCCACCCTTATCTCTTCAGCTTGTGTATCTATATCTTCTTCAAAATCATAATCTTTCTCCTTTGCATATCTCTTTCGTTTCTTAGCTGCATCAGCTTGTTTCACCCGTGTTTCCTCAGCTCTTTTGTTTTCAGACTCATCGACTCGTCTGATATAATTCCATCGCTCTGGTGGATACATGTTCTCCCAGAGATGGGTTATTTTACCACTGAAATCATGGCGTATAGCACAGCAATCTGCAAATATCCGAGGGTTCATCTGAACCAATCTCTTAACTTCACCGTGTTTAGGAACATCAGGAATCAAATCATCAATCATCATCTGAATAAAACGAGGATATAACAACCATTTATCCTTTTTCACTGCCATCACATTTTCTGCCATACAAGCGAAGATCAATCTAGCAATGTTTGCCTTCTCTCCTTTGCAACATATCACCATTGCTTTGGCCCAGTCAAGATTAAGTCCATCTGATCCACCCTTACGGTGATCTAAGCACATAATAAACACGTGAGCTATATATCTCCATTCTTTAGATAAAATGACTTTTTAATCTCTTTCCTCGACCCAAAAACTGGTCCCTCATATCCCATTTGCCGGAAAGATTGGAATACTTCAGATTCTGTCATATCAACCTCATCACCAGTATCATCGTCCAGTCTAAGAATCCTCGACACATCTTCAGCAGTAATAGATATATCATGAGCAAGTACTCTAGCTGTGATCCTCTGAACATCTCCTCCGGTGTTGTATTCCGCTGACCTCCAAAAATCTCTAATGTGAAGATCATATATAGTGGGAGAATGAGAGATAGCATATGCAATGGGTGATCTTTGGAGCCATCGAATACAATCTCGAAATCCGGCCGCTTTAGGCAAAGTATCATCTAATATGGCAGTAATGTTATTCCTCTCGTCAAACTTTAGATTCGCCATAATAATCTGAAAAGATCAACAAATAAATTTGAATAAGAAATACTGAAAATAAGAAAACAAAGAAACAATTAATTTCGGCAAGCGAAACAATAGTTTCGCTCACTAAGACATGATTGATTCGCTGAATTAAAGACAGTTTCGTCAAGGAAATCAAACAGTTTCGACGAGCGAAACTATAGTTTCGCTCATAGAAACTTGTTAATTTCGCAGAACAAAAAGTATTTTTGACAAGATTAGAATGATTCAAAGTAGTTTCGCAATTAGTTTCACCAGAAATTAATTTAGATTCGCTGTTACAAATTAGTTTCGCTGACTTGAGAAATTATAGACGAAACTGTGAAATAAGGATTAGTCTTTGCGAAATTAGATAAGATGTGCCGAAACTGTTAAGTTCGCTCGGACAGCATAACTTTACAGTTTCGCTGAAAAACAGTGAACTTTCGTTCAATTTCGCTGAAACTTCGGTAGTTTCGCTGAACGAACAGCGAAACCACCGAAGCGACAAATCCAAATCGCTTGACAGAACAAAGATGTAATCCAGATTAAATGATCAATTCATGTTCGAAACTCACATCTGAAGAGAATATCACTCAAAATCGGTCTAAAAACCAATTTCAAATCAATATCGCCGTGAAAGAAGCCTAAAAACCCTAACAGTCGACTTGAAACAGATTTGCGAAGTTATAAAGAAAGATTCGCAAAATTGACTTATATAGTCAATAGTTTCGCTGGCAGCGAAACTATAAATTCGCAAGCGAATTTACTGTTTCGCTCAGTGAAACTGTAATTTCGCTAAAAGATAACTGGTTAACAACTTATAAGCTAACCTAGCGAAATTGCAGTTTCGCTTAGCGAAACTGTCAGCGAAAGAATAATTTCGCACCAAAATTTATTTTATTATTTTTATATATATATTTTTTTTTATATATATTTTTTAATATTTTTTTTTATTTTTGAATTTTTTATTTTTATTATTATTATTTTTTTTTATATTTTTATTTTTATTATTATTATTATTTTTTTTTTATTTTTTATTAACAATAATACTCAAGGGAAGCACATCACATAATGAGATCTAAAATAATCAGAGATCACATTCTCTAAATATTTTAGAACATAATGATGATTAAAAATCATCTACCAGTCATGAGATCATACTGAAACAAGATCTGATCACAATCTGCACAGAAACCACAGAAATTAGAACAAATCAATAACGATTGCTGATATAATTATCCACTTAAACTCATGCCTTATCCTTTTTCAAACAACAGCTTATGATTCATTTAAGGTTCGATTAGATGCTTTAGAATGCTAAGACCCCACAATCATTTGGTAAAAACCCTCACCCAACCTCAGGATTTATTGAATTATGAATCAATCTTCATGAAGCAAACTTTTGAAAAAGTATATAAATGATTATACACAAAATATTTCATTCTGAGAGAAATTCATCGATAAGATGATTTGACATAATTATATCAAAATGGTGAGAGCTCCAGATCTATACTCACGTATAACAGAGGAGATAACCATTTGAACATGTGCTGATGAGAGCTCCAGGTCAGTACTATCGTACAGCAGAGGAGATCATCACTCCAGGTCAGTACTTCCGTACAGCAAAGGAGATAAGCACAGACACAAGACATCTTAACACAAAAATAAAACAGCAGAGAATGATGACATAACAAAGCACAATGAACGAAAGATTCATTCTCAATCCATTTTTGTCAGGACTCAGTTTTTGTGCAATCCAAAATGAATGAGTAAATCCAGGCATTCTTAAGCATAAAGTTTAATTTAATCATAAAGCTGCTGTCTACTTCATTCATCAGGCTGAGTCTATCAAGCATATCGTCAAAGAATCTGATCCATTTCTTTATATTTTTTTTTATTATGAAGCAGAATCTAGAGACAGTTACTATCATTTCTCATAGAATTACTGGTCATGTAAATAAGAAATATTTAGAGAATATACAATCATTTCTCATCATGTTAAATTCGATCTCAAAATACAGATATTACTCCCCCAAATTTTTATTTTCATTTGTCTATAATTATAGAAAAATTGTAACTAAATTTTTTTTTTTTTATTGGTTTTTGTTTTTATGTATTTGTTTTAAAATTATTATCAAAGAAATAGAAAATAAAAATTTAAAAAGATATTAACCCAAGCATAGAAATCAATTCATAAAAACGAGGTTTGTCAAACGTTTTTGTGAAAAGATCAGCTTTTTGATTTTTGGTATCAATGGGAATAATATTAATGAAACCCTTCTCTTGAGCATCACGAATCGCATGAATTCGGGTTTCAATATGCTTTGTGCGAGAATGATGAATAGGATTTTTAGCGATTCCAATGGCAGCCTCATTATCACAGAATAAAGGTGTATGAAGGAAATTGATTCCATAATCAATCATTTGGTGTTGTATCCAGAGAACTTGAGAGCAGCAGCTAGATGCAGCAATATATTCAGCTTCCCCTGTAGAAAGAGAAACTGTTGTTTGTTTCTTGCTCTGCCAAGATACCAGACAATTACCCAAATATTGACATCCTCCAGACACAGATTTTCTGTTTAACCTGCAACCATTGGAATCACTGTCAGAATAAGCATGTAAATCAAAATTTCCACCATATGGATACCACAGTCCGAGACGAGATGATCCTTTGAGATAACGAAAAATTCGTTTGACAGCTTTCTCATGAGATTCCTTTGGAGCCGACTGATATCTAGCACAGTAACCAACAGCAAAAGTGATATCAGGACGACTTGCAGTAAGATACATGAGAGAGCCAATCATAGATCGAAAAAGATGAGGATCAACTGGTTTTCCATTTTCGTCTGGAGTGAGACACGTCTGAGCAGTAAAAGGAGTCATTTCAGTAGACGCATCATCCATTTTAAATTTCTTCAGAATATCTTTAATGTACTTCTCTTGGTGAATAAGAATTCCTTCTTTCTGTTGTTCAACTTGCAAGCCAAGAAAGAAGCACATTTCTCCCATCATGCTCATTTCAAACCGTTGGCTCATCACTTCTTCAAACTCTCTACACAACTTAGAGTTTGTAGATCCAAAAATAATATCATCGACATACACTTGAACAAAGATCATTTCACCATTCACCTCCTTCTTAAATAAGGTCATATCAATGGTACCACGAGAATAACCATTGCTTAAAAGATATTGTGTAAGAGTCTCATACCAGATTCTGGGTGCTTGATGAAGTCCATACAAAGATTTATCAAGTTTATACACTTTATCAGGAAAATCAGGATCTTCAAAGCCTGGTGGTTGACACACATATATCTCTTCATCAATGTCGCCATAGAGAAAAGCACATTTCACATCCATCTGGTACACTTTGAATTGTTTATGAGCAGCATGAGCAAGAAATATACGGATTGCTTCAAGACGAGCAACTGGAGCAAAGACTTCTGTATAATCAATACCTTCTTCTTGAGCAAAGCCTTGCACTACAAGTCTAGATTTGTTTCGCACCACCACGCCCCGATCATCTGGTTTGTTCTTGAACACCCATTTTGTACCAATTGGATACTTGTTGGGAGGTAAATCAACTAAAGTCCAAACCTTAAGCTTCCTGAACTGTTGAAGTTCCAATTGCATAGACTCTACCCAACACGGATCTTGTAGAGCAGCATGAACATTCTTAGGAACAATTTGAGAAATGAAGCATGAGAAAAGACAAACATTAATCAGACCAGATTGACTTCGAGTACGAACACCATCAGAAACAGATCCAATTACATTATCAAGTGGATGATCTTTCAAAGTTTTATAATCTCCAGAAGAAGGAAAGATAGTTGAAGAAGTATCACCGCCGGAGAAAGAGTAGATGAAGGTGAAGGTGTATCAATGACAGGTGATGAATCAGGTGAGTTAAGAGATGTAGGTGATAAAGAATCAGATAATGGTGCTTGATCAGGCATCGGAGACGATGAGCTGACATCAATTGAAACAGCATCAGTTACTTGTGGAATTGATGAAACAGACGATGAAGATGATGGAATAATATTCGTTTGAGTACATGGACTTGACATATCATCATCGAAAACTGGCAAATTGAATGAATTGAACACAGTATCGGAATCAAAGAACCATGCAGGTTCAGATTTAACTTCAGTAGGATTTGATTCTTGCCAATCAACATAAAATGACTCTTGAACAATACGTGTTCTTTTGTTGTAAACTCGATATGCCTTTTGTGAAGAAGAATATCCAACAAAGTAACATTCATCAGAAACAGCCCCAAACTTGGTCTTTTGAGCTTGAGTATTCAGAAGCGTACAAGAACATCCAAATGGGCGAAAGAAATCAATTAGTGGCTTCCTCTTATGAAAAAGTTCATAAGGAGTCTTCACTTTATCTTTCACAATTAGCACTCTGTTTAAAACATAAGAAGCACAATTAACAGCTTCAGCCCAGAAAATGACAGGTAGTGAGGATTCTATCAACATTGTACGAGCAGCTTCCACAAGAGTACGATTCTTTCTTTCTGCAACTCCGTTCTGCTGGGGTGTTCTTGCAGCACTAAATTGTCTCACGATCCCTTTTTGAGCACAAAATGAGTCAAGAATCTGATTTTTAAATTCAGTGCCATTGTCACTTCTTAATCCCATAACTCTTTTCTTACTGACTGATTCAATTGAAATGATTAATTTCTGCAATTCCTCAGCAACTTCACTTTTGTGAGCAAGAAATCTCACCCATGAATAACGTGAAAAATCATCTGTAACAACAAGACAAAAGACTTTTTAGCAATGGATTTAACACTAATTGGCCCAAATAAATCAGTATGTAACAACTCTAGAGGACTTGATATGCTATTTAAAAGTTTAGGCTTATGAGATTTCTTATGTTGTTTCCCTTTGGCACATGCCATGCATTTTTCAGACACAGAGAAATCTTTTAAAGGAAGTCCTCTAACAAGATTGTTCTTTACTAATTTATTAATTATCTTAAAATTGACATGGCCCAATCGACGATGCCACAAGAGTGACTCAGATGTTGATGCTTTTGAAAGAAGACAAGTTGCAGTAGCTTTTGACTCATTAGAATTCATATCAAGAAGATATGTATCGTGTTTCCTTGGAGCACGCATGAGAATTAAATCTTCTGGAACAGCTATCTCTGATTTCAAAAATAAACATTCGTCAGATTTAAATAGAACTGGAATATCTTTATCACAAATTTGAGAGACGCTCAGAAGATTAAATGCCAATTCAGGAACATGGTTGACTTTTTCAAGAGTAAGAGAGCCATTAGTAACTTCTCCTTGTCCAATCATTTTTCCACCCTTCTTGTCTCCAGCAAATGCCACATATCCTCCATTGATAATTCGATAATTAGTCAACAAATCCTTTAATCCCGTCATGTGTTTGGAACAGCCGCTATCAACATGCCACAGACTGTTTACAATCTTTGAAGAAGATCCCTGAAATGAATGAACAAATCATTTAGCCAGGAGTAATAGGGACCCAAGATTGAACAACTTTGTTTTCAAAGAAGCTGATTTTTTATGAAAGAAATTATTAACCAATTTTGTCAATTTATTCCCAAAACAATTTCTATTAGAGGATCTTTCAATCAAAGGGCAATTTTTGATAAGATGATCCTCTTCACCACACCTGAAACAATGATGTTTGAATCTAGATCGATGATGTGATGAGGTAAAAATAGGATCAATAATAATCTCCTCATCACATTCAGACAAACTAGAATCAACATCACTGAATGTCTCATACATCTCATGATGTTTTTGTTTATTTGACTCAGAATTATTCTTTACAAAATCATAGCTTGATTCTTTTGACAAATCAGTAAAACTCGTACCATTGGTACTAGTTTCAGATGAAGGAGAACTGCATTTTTCTGAAGATGTCATATTTAATGGTATAAAAGATGGAATAGGTTGAGAAAAGAACTTTTCAAAAGAATTAGTTTTAAGTTGCTCAGTTGTGTTAGGTGAAACATCAGATTCATTCAATTCATAACCAGAACAAAAATCATCACTATTAAGATTTGAATTACAAGATGAAATAGAACAATCAGGAGAACATGAGACATTCAAGTCTGTTACATTTGAACTAGAAACAAATACTGAATTTAAACTAGACTTATTATCTAAAACAGACTGCAATTTTTCAGGTGTACTAGAACTAGTGCATCCAAGCCCACTAGTTGGTCCATAGTCGTAGTCTTCACGAATGTACTTAGAGTTATTCCCAACTAAACCTGCAGACATACTATCAGTATCTGATTTGATTAAATCATTAGAAGGATGAGGAACAGGCATAGGAGAATAACAATATGTACTAGGAGGAGGATAAACCTGTACATTTTCATAACCCAAACCAGTTTTAATTCTTGCTCCCCGTTGAGATTTACAAAGATCATCATGTTTCATTCCAGAAATAGTCCATTTATCTAACTTTGACTGAAGTTTGCTTGCTTCAAATTCAGCCAGAGCAACTCGTTCAGTCAAAGTATTAATCTCTACATTCCTTTCCAAAACAATTCTTTTTAAATGATCAGTTTCTTTTAAAGCCTCATTTAATTTCACAAAATATTTTGATTCATTCAATTTAAGTTCATCATTAATTCGTTTTAAATCCTTTTCATTATCAATTAACAAACGATTAGCCTTATAAACCCCAAAAAGTCTAATTTTGCAAGCAGATGAACACATATCCTGTATTACCTCATAAGGAAGTCCCATTACCATCTTTTCGGCAGCTAAAGCTTTATCGCACATGCATACTGGAGTACTCGATTTCCTTTCCTCAACAGTAGCGGCCGCATCATCCTTCTCTTTTCCTTTCACAGCTTTTGAATCTGTAGTTTTCTCTTTCTTCTCTCCATCATCTTTCTCTTCTTTCTCTTTTACTGAAGATTCATTCTCTCCTTTGAATTCTTTAAACAGCACAAACTCATCTTTCTCAACTTCCATCTCATCACTTTTCACAATCTCAGCAACTAAAGCATGATTTATTTCAGATCTGGTTTCTTCCACCTCTGCACTCCAGTCAAAATTAGAAATCAAGGCTGACTCCTTTTTTGAATTTCCCTCTTCCTTTACTTTCTCTGTCAATCTTGGCACTCCAGTGTTACTAGGATCTGTTACAATTGGTAATGGACATTCACGTTTAAAATGTCCCAATTGTTTACAGTTGAAGCATCTCAGTTTTGACTTGTCAAATCCTAGTTTTGAGGTTGATGATTGACCACCGAAGTTCTTTCTTCCCGTTCTTTCCATAAACCTCCGAGCTCTTAAAGTTAACATTGCCATTTGCCATTGAATGTCAGTCTCTTCCAAATCATCAGGATCAACTTGATACATATCCTCCATAGTCATTCCTTTACCTTTCAACTCACCAGCAACAAGAGCTTCATAGCTCTGAACAAACATTCCAAAAAGAGCCATTGTTTCAGATGGAATAGTAGTTTCAGCATTCACCTTAGAATTTCCCAATTCCTTTCCAACATGATTACTACCACTTGAGAAATTACTTGAATTGCTCCCTCCTTGAATTGGATTCTGAATGTGAGAGTTTGCAGCGGATGACAATAAAGCAGCATTTTGAGAAAAACCAGGTGTGGGCATCATAGTCTGGTTAAATTCTCTTCTTTTCATATCCAACTCAAAAGATTTCAACTTATTAATGATATCCATCAGCTTGTAATCTGTAAAGCCTCTTTCTTGTTTGAGCATCCACACTTGAAGACTCCATTGTGGTGGAAGAGAATCGAGAAGTCTGTTAACTTGTTCGCTGTTGGAGAGTCTTTCATCATATTTCTTCAGAGTGCTTGAAACAGTTAAGAATCGATTTGTAAGATCTGTCAAACTTTCATTCTTATATCCTACAAACGAGTTAAACTCTTTTTCAGCTTGAATACTCTTGTCTTTCACCAGATCTGCATTCCCATCAAAGAATTCACAGAGAGCATCATAAAGGGATTTAGCATTTTTATGCTCTGCAAAACGATTGTAGATGTCAGGAGCCAAACAGAGAGTTAGAGCACCAAATGCTTTTTGATCACGATCAATCAGTTTCAGATCTCTTTCAGTATAAGAAGATGGATCTTTATTCTGAGAAACGACATCACCAACTGTAACCGTAGGTATATGAGGACCTGAAATAATCGATTCCCATTGATTATGATCTGTATAGAAAAAGAAAGCCTTGAGACATCTCTTCCAATCTTCAAAATTATCTCCATTAATGAGTCTTGGAGGTATATTAGGAGCAACACTTTCAAGATCCGCAAGTGTGAGAGTAGTTAATTTTGACATGATAATTTCGCAGAAAGTTTGGTAATTTCGCTGGTAAGTTCGCTGGCAAATTCGCTAACAACTTCGCTGAGAAAGTAAGCTTGCTTAATAGTTTCGCTAAAACAAATACTTTCGCAAACTCAGACACTTTCTCTTGAAATTTCAGCAGCACTTTCGCTTGAATCAAAGACAACAATTGCTTAGTTTCGCTGCTAATTTCGCAGGAAACAAGCTTGAACTTTCGTTCAGATATAGTTTCGGCAGCACTTTCGCTTGATACTTGATCAAAAACACTGCTGAACTTTCGTTCAAAGAGATACTTTCGCTGAAATTCTAAAAAACAACTTCAGATCCAAAATAAACCATAATTTCGCTGAATGAAGATCGCAGTTTCGATGTAAGAACTGTAGTTTCGCTCGTCGATCTGAAAACCCTTTTTCACCTTAAAATCAATCCAAAATCATCCAAAACTCAATGAATTTGAGATCTGATGATTGTAGAATCTTCCTCAATGAAGAACAAGCATAATTCAATCAATTTCCATCCCAAAAACAGCTGATAATTCGATGAAAATTGATTGAACCTAGATATTGACCAAAACCACCAAAACTCAACAAATCAAGAGCACTAAGGCTCTGATACCATATTGTTGGTCCATGTGATCGATGTACAGTACAATTGATTGAATAGTTTGATCAATATCACATACATAAACCAAATAACAAACAATTGAGAGATGAATATGATGAATCAAGACATAATTGATATTCAAATGAACAAACTCACTCAATAACAATAAGCACAATGTATTTCAATGAAGTAACTGCTTGAGAATGATAGTTTGCAACAGAATTCCACGTTTTGGGTTTTGCAAACTTATCATGCAAAATGAAATAACAAAAGTATATATAGCAGTCATAGTTTCGCTGACAGTTTCGCTACCAGCAAAACTGTCATGCCTAAACTATAGTTTCGCCCGGCAGAACATAAGTTCGCCGGGTAAACCAAAACAGCAAACTGTGAGCGAAACTATAGATTCGCTCACAGTTTCGCTGGACTGCCAAAACTGCTAATAACTATCAAAATACAAACTGAAACTAACACAAGTCCTATTACAATGAAAAGTAAACATCTATACTAAAGTGAGTCCAACCTATCATGATCTTCAAGTCACCACCACCGTTCTTTCATCATACAATCTTCCCGCTAAATCCACCGCCGACCTAAACGTGCTCGGCCAGGCGGCGATCATGTGCCTGCGAATATCCGCCGGCAAACCCTGTATATACCTCTTGATCTTTCGGGACAGAGGCGTCACTTGATCCGGCACCAGACGTGCCATCTCGTTGAACTTCGTGGTGTACTGTTGGTGTGTCATGGTTCCCGCGTCTAGTTGCAGAAACTCCCTTTCAACCTTGTCCATTTCCCGATGAGGACAAAACTCCTCGATCACCATCTTCTTCAGTTCGGGCCACCTCATTCTCCCGATCGCCCGATTACCCTCTGCTTGGACAATGTTGTCCCACCAGCATAGTGCCGAGTCCACGAAGGAGTGGGTGGCAAACTTTACTTTTTGATCTTCTCGGCACTCGCTGATGTCGAGAACAGCCTCCATTTCTCTCACCCATCGGTGAGCAGCAGCAGCATTACCATTACCATCAAAAGTAGGGGGCTTGCATCTCATAAACACCCCGTAGTTACAGCCTCGTGCCACCTCTCGCACAGGCTCCTCTTCCTCTTCCTCCTCATTATCGGAGAAAATCGTTTCAGGCTCCGGTTGCTCCCCCGAGGCCCGGTTTCTCTCCTTCCTTTCCCCTTCCTTCACAGCCTTAATGACTTCGGTCACCACAGACGGTAAGATGTCTGCATGACCTGATGCACTTCCTCAACCACAGCCTCCTTTACCGAGGCTCTCAGATTCGCACTCTCATCCCCAGCTTCTGGATGAGGGGTCTCAGGTTCTGCAGGAACCTCTTTCTCAGCTCTAGGCCTTCCTCTTTTAGGGCGTGGTTCAGCAACAGGGCCATCGCGGCATCCACCCCTAGAAGCTCTAGAAGATCTACCACCAGCCATACTCTAACACACTGAAAGATTCAAACACCAACACGGTCATTCAAGGAAACAACTCAGTTTATGTCAAGTATAGTAAGTCCCTAATTACAGTGGCCAGTTGTGATTAGCCACTTACTTTACTCTTCATACCCCAAGCATTACCTATCCTGACTACATCAGTATTCAAATCTACATACAATACATAACATATACCATGCGCACATAAACCGGTTAACTTTAAGAAAATACCTGATGGCACGCAGCTACTCAGTTTGGCATCCCATTCCCTTTCCGTCCCATTCTCAGTTTAAGTTAAGGTTTATTTTGAAAATTTACCCATTTCACTTAAACTTTGGCTCTGATACCAACTTGTAAGGCCCGTTCCCGGGACGCCTACAGTTGGTCATTCATCGCACATAAAATATATAATTACATTGCTTTAAGAAAACATTGCAGCGGAAACATTCAAAAATGACATCACGTTTCATTATAATTACTTTTGCCAAATAATACATCATTATCCGGTTACAAAATTCATGTTTGCATTACATCACAAAAGCTATATAATTGGATGCCATCCCAAAAGAGCCGAGTAGCCTCGCCGTGCCATCCTCAGCAATCATTTACCTGCCAACTAGAAAATGTAATAAAAGTCAGCGTTGCTGAGTGAGTTCTAGTTTTATAACATAAATATACTTTACTTTCAATAAAAACCATTCCTTTATCATGCGATCATGCAACATACGTACACACAGATAATTTCATTATTATCTTTCATCTCATTCATTATCTTCCATTCTTTTCGTTCATTCTGTCTTCCGAGTCTTTTGCGACAACATAGTCGCTCACCTCAATGGCAATCTCAATGATTGCTCGCTATCTGAGTCTTTTGCACCCCTAAGGTTGCTCACCCCAATTGCCCATCACGATAGCAAGCTATCCGAGTCTTTTGCAACAACAAGGTTGCTCACCCCAAGGCAACATTACGATAGCACATTACTCGAGTCTTTTGCAACGACGAGGTTGCTCACCTCATAGGCAATCTAAATGATTGCACTTCATCCGAGTCTTTTGCAACACAAAGTCGCTCACCCCAATATATATGCTTGCAAGCCTTTCTTTCGTTCATTCATCTTTCATTAATGCATGCATTCTTACTTCATGTTCCTCTTTCATTATCTTTCGCTTTACATTACATAATACTTCATTCATTCATTCATCAGCATGACATGTAAAGCCACAAGAAAGATAAGCATACATCATAATAAGGAACATTCATACACATTCATCATCAACATACAGGGCAACATCATACATTCATAATATGCATAAACATGCAACATCATCATCATCATCATGCCTTACACGCTCTCTAAGGCCATAGCATTCATCTTACGTGTTCTTACTTTACGTCAAAACTTGCATCTGCACCTTTCCCCGAAGGCCAGAAGTCAAACTACACGTTCCTTCGAGTGCAACAACCCTATTCGGGCGTATGGACACCCTTCAGTCGCATGGCCTCCATGCGACTGAACATCATGCGACTGGACCCATGCGGATGGTCATCTATGCGAATGAACATCCAATCGTGCGTATGGACCTCGTGCGAATGGGATTACTTCGACTGGGCACCTATGCGACTAACCTCATGCGAATGGACTCATGCGACTAAGCATCTATGCGACTGAACCCTCAGTCGTACAACCCTCATGCGACTGGACTCCCAGTCGTGCGACTGAATCCCAATCGTGCGAATGACCTTCAATCGCCCTCATTCGGCCGTATGGCCTTCATTCGGTCGCCTAGCCCTAGCTGATGCAGAATGGAGTTCATCCCGAACCCAATCTGCCATTTTCGGCCCCCAAGCTCATCCAAACCCATTCTAAGCCTAAATCAACCCTCCTGGACCTTAGGAATGCATACCTTAACACCATACAAGCACACCCAAGCCCGAAAACATACTCTAAACACATCATACACATCACACCCGAATGGGTCAAACACACACATACACAAAAACGGGTTTTGCACATTTTCCAGCCCCAAAATCGGTTGAAAACTAGTAAAAGTGGGGTCCTAGAACTCACACAATCGAGCACAAAGACAAGAGCTTCGATTTGGCTTGCTACTCGACGGATTTGGACACCCGAATCACCCGAAACACCACTTTTTCTCCTTTTTCTCCTCTTTCTCTCTTCTCTCTTCTTTGTGAACTGAAAATATGAGAAGTGTGGGGAGAGTGGGCTGCCCTCTCCCTACACATATCACCACATTACCCGACTTTTCTTCGTTGGCGAGTTTGGTCCCTCGACTTTGGACTTTATTTCTTTTCTTTCTTCGTCGGCTTCAAAATAATAAATTTCCGGGTGTTACACCTAAGCACCATTTAAGATTAAGACTCGGTTCATTAGAACCTTTAGTCATCCGATTAACACCCTAAGTATTGATTAAACTTGTAATAATAACTTGGTGACTCATTAGCCTTCTACTTCGACACCTAGCAACATTAGGACACCTTGGGCATCTTCAAACCGCCACCTAGCAATGACTAACCTAAGCTATAATAACCACCTCATCACCTAAGACTAGGAATAATCACGAAGACTCCCCTATATCTACACCATCGGCCGAAGACTTCCCATACACAACCATCACAACTCTTTCGATTACCACTACCATAACCGAACGCCACAATCATCTCCACCTCCACTCCTCACCTCACGGACACCCCACACCACCCATATATCACCACCATCTTCCACACCCTCTACACTTTCGGTTCCTTCTCTCAAACTAACCACAACTTGAATTCTCAACCAATCTTGCACCGGTTCAAGGGAAATCAAGACTTGGAAGCTCAAGAACAACCGCTCAATTCAAACCATTAGAGTAAGAAGCTACTAGCAGCTATCATCATCCTCTCCCTCTGTCAAAATCAAGGTTTCATCCTCTAAACCATAACTAGTTAAGATTACAAATGCTATACATATGTTTAAACAAACACATATGACTAACCCTTTTGATTTAACATTCAAGATCTTCATGAATCTTATAAATATATCAAACTTATTTTAAGACAGTAAGGAAGCTTTAAGAATCTGAAATAAATAAAGTAAACCTTGATAATCAAATTTATAAGAGGAAATTATCAACAAAAGGGTTAAAAATCTAGGTGCAACTTGTTAAATTCAGTTTACTATATTAATGACTATGATTGTGGGAACAAACATTGAAAACATATTTAGAATATTAAGAAATATAGTTCTATAAATTTTGATGTCATTTCTATAAGTAAAATAATTTATATAAATTATCTAAGTATTTAAAAGAAAAATTCATACTGGAAGAACCGAACCTGGAAAATGTGTGGAAAAATTATATATTGATTATTACAATTTATAGGACTTACAGAAAAAGTTTCGTGACCTAACTCAAAGATATGTTCAAGTTATGAATTTTTAAATGTTCTGCTTACTGAAAGTCGGGAAAAATACTTAAACTGTGAAATAAATTATGATAAATTTACAGAAAATATGAAAATTAGAATAGAATAGTTTGTATAAAAATAAGAAGTTTTGGACATATTCTGATATTTTTACTGAATATTGATAAAATGATACAAATCATGAAAATTGACTCTGCTATGATTTGGGATATGAGAAAGTTTTGAGAAACTATAAAAGTTAGGACAAGTATTCCGACCAAATTTGAGAATTTTTAGAGGCTCGAAGGTATTTCTAATAAATTATTCAAATAATATAAAAAAATAAGCTGAAAATAATAGTGAACTGAAATTTTACTATATTATGTCTAATATTAGGACCCACATACTGTAAAAATTTCGTGATATATGCCTTAATGTAATGTCTAAAATAAATTTTATAATTAGAGGTGCTAAAAATATTAAAGAAAAGATATTTTTCTAAACTATAAATATTTTTGTTTATAGGTTATCATTTGGAGTAAGAGGTGAGATTCATAGCCCCATTTTTATTTTTATAAAATTTTGAGGGAAAAAACATACTATTGATGTCACACCCCAACCTTGACGGCGGAAACGTCGAGATGTGAGGGTTACGATTGTTCACAGCCACGTAACGCTATTTATTAAATCCAAATATATTAACCATAAGATTCAATTGTAACATTACAAGCGAAAGTTTCAACAAAGAATACATTATGCACAAATGCTACAAGTAACATGATCATTCATTTTATCTCTAGGTCCAATCCTAGATGTGATAAGCTTCAAAGAGTAGAATGCATACTTGAGGTATTCCTTAAACATGTTAAAAATAAAAGGTCAACATAAAAATGTTGGTGAGCATTCCATAGTTTTCAATACATAAATATATAAAAGATGGCAATTCAAGTCATAAGTTAGTGAATAAAGTGATTAGGGATGTTATGAACAATGCAACAATCAAACCTCGACAAAGTTTTACAAGTCTCAAACGTTTACAAGATTATACGATCAACTAAGTATACTTGGATCAACCAAAGAGGCTTGTCTGGCCCATAGATCTATGACTTCGATGGGCTAGCAATAGTTAATGATTGTACATATAACGCCATAACATGGTAACCACGAAAGTTCAACTAACCACAACTTTACAAGATGAATTGCCATAGGTTTACAAGTCTCAAATAAGTTTACAAGTGCAATAGTATAAGTTAACATGTTTCACCCGAAAGTGTGAAAATAAGAAAAAAGGGTATGGAAATACTCACTTTGATATAAGCATTACAAGATGATAAATAAAGATTAAGGATGATCCAAAGTAATCCCAAGTATTCATTACAAGGCACCTTAATATGTATAACAAGCTGAAGATTAATAATATGATTAACGTTCAAATAATGATTAGGGTTTCACTAGTTTTAAGGGGTTTTTGATAAGTAACAATTTACAAAGTAATTATTTACATTTTTAATTCATTAGAAAAATTATATATGTAAATATTTTAGAAATGAAATTAGATAATAATGATGTAATTAAATCTTAATAATTTTCTAAGAATAGTATATAATTTCCCAAATTTTAGCGATTAATAAAGATAATATTATGTTCATTATTATTTTAAATGATTTTTTTTTAAATTTTTGCATCAAGTCCATAAGCATATAAATAGTTATTATTTTAAAAGAAAATCATTTAAATATATAAACTTAAATACACATAATAGGATATTTAAGTTTTAAAAAGTACATTTTGACCGATGTTTATAATGTACTTAATTATATGACTTGCAAAATAATATAAAATTATTTAAAGTCATTTAGCATGGTCAAAAATAAATAAAAAAACTAATTATTTAAATAATATTTAAATGTCTATTTACATAATTAATCATTTATCATATTAATTTATAATGTTTTATGAAACCTCCATTTATAATAACGTGATTTAAAAGATAAATAATTAAAGGGAAAGTTCGGGTCACTAATATTTTATATTTTTTTTAAATCCTTATAAATAATCCATGAATAATCTTTAAAATGTTTTATTACAAATGTTTTTAGTTATTTAAAATTTTAGAAATATTACCGAAATTTATTTGATGCCTTAAAAATATTAAAAGGTTATAAAAACATTTTTTTATATTTATTAGGAATTTTCTAAAATTGATTTAAGGCTGAAAAAGCCATTTAAAAAGATATGGGGGTGGCCGGGTTTCGAACCCGGGACCTCCAAGGTGGCATGAGAAGACTTAACCGGTGAACCAAGGCATACAGCCACGGTATCACCCGGTTTTCAAATCTTAAGAACACAACCCCTATGAACTTCCCCCAAACCCATGAACCCTAAATTTGTTTGAACCAAAATTGACAACCAAATCATTGTTGTTAACACTAAAGATCATGGGGCCTTTATTCCCCATGTAATTTCTAGTCTATGAAGGTGTTTAATTTACCAGTTTTGAAGCGAAACCGATGTGCACGAATGAAGAACAAGTCGCGGCTGTGGTGGAAGTGGTTTGAGTTGTAATCGTTGATGTTATCCAAATTCCTTGCACAGAAAGCTTCCAAGGATTTTGATGGGCAAAAACCCTCTGTCAATTGAAGTTAAAAGAGCTCGAAATAGGGTCTACAAGTGGATTGCAGGTCGCGATGGAAGGGGGAATCGAATGAGAAGTTTGTATGTTTTCAGGTGAAATTGGTTGTTGTGACCGCTTAGGACTAGTTAGATGATCGTGTACGTTCGTTTAATTTGATTATTATTACGATTTAATGCCCGAACGACTATGGAATTTAAGGCATCGGTTATACGATCGTTTGAGGATTGTAACCGGTTTTTAACACCGTTTAAGTGAGTAATTACGTTTGAATCACGTACGCGAAAGGTTTCGAACGGTTTGGGTAATGGTATCGGTTGTTCTTCGTGGGTTTGGGGCTCGCCGGAAGGTCGCCGGAGGTTACACCGGTCGACCACCGGAAATCATGGGGAAAGGAAATAGGATTTTAAAATATTACAGTTTTAGCCCTTGAACTTTTAAGCTTTATTTTTTATGAACAAACTTTTTATTTTAAGTTTTCAAAATGACTAACTAATCCCTCTAACTCAAAGAATTTAAGTTTAATAACTTTTAAGGTTATTTTCTTCTTGTTTTTTTATTTTTATTGTAATTATTATTATTATTATTATTATTATTATTATTATTATTATTATTATTATCGTTACTAATTTTTATTAATTTTCTTTTCATTATTTGAATCTTTTCATTATTGAACATTAAGTTCAATTTAATGAAACTATAAATTTATAAATTTAAAAGTTAATTGCAAGCACATAAGGCATCCATGAGTTTCATATTAGGCAATTATAGTCCTTACAAGATTAAACAACGTTAATTTTAATTAACGTAAAGATACAGGATATTACAATTGATTTTTGTGATTGATGCAATTTTTGAGTTATACTGTCATTTATGTTACAACTGTTAATTCGGATGTGGAACCGTTGGATAATATAGGTGTGACATCCGTCACCTCAAGGTCCGTCAATTAACGTGTTTGTCCGTCATCTATTCTATGATTGGTCATTCCTCATCTCTATTTGACTCTTTATGTGGATATCATGTGTGCATTATTATCGTTGTTTATGCATTCGTTATAACCATGTGTTAACCTTAAAAGAACTTTTAAAACTTTCATTTTGAAAACGTCAAATGCTCCATATTATTTATATATTAAATGTTTTTAATATAACCATTTCTTAAGTCATAACAACATTAAATAAACTTTTACAATTATAATAAAACATCCAATAAAGTCGTTTTTCAACCGAACCAAATTTGGGAAAACTCGGGGGTTAAGTGCAGGGACTAAACTTGTAATTTTGCAAACTTGGGCTGGGTATAAATACCCTCATACCAGCCCTAATCCTCATTATCACCATCTTCTTCATCTTCACCCTCTACACACACAAAATCACCATTCTTGCACCAAATCCAACCCGAGAGGTCTCGTTTTCTTCGTCTTGACACCGTCTACAGCTTAGACTACCCCTTTCTAGCAGGTAGTTGTCTTTGGTTGTCTGTTTTCTAGCCTTTTCACGACTGTCCAAAACTAGGGTTTCGGGTGTTCGGGTTCAACCCGAACACACAAGGTCGTATGGGTGCGTGTGAGGTCTCTTTGCTTGTGTTTCATGTTTGTGTATGTTTGTTGTGTGTTTCTGGAGGTCCTTGTGGTGTAAAACCCGTGTTTAGAGCAGCTCGGGGGCTGCTCATCCCGACCACAGTCGCGATTCTGCAGATCAGGCGACTGGGTCATCCATGCGATTGAGTCGTGCGACTGAGTGGGTCGTGCGACTGGATCATGCGTCCGAGTCAATCGCGCGACTGAGTTGTGCGACTAGGCATGTCGTGCGACTGAGTTGTGTGACTGAGTGTCTGTATGCGATTGAGTCATGTGTGCGAATGTGCGTGATTCGCACAACTGAAGTCCAATCGCACGAATGAAGGTTCAGTCGTACGAAAGTAGCTAATTCGCACGATTGAAGGTTGATTCGTGCGTATGGAAGTTGAGTCGTGCGATTGGGTGTTGTGTGGTACGACTGAAGACCAGTCATACGAATGAAGGCTCAATCGTACGAATGAAGCTGATTCGCACGATTGAGGGTTGATTCGCACGAATGGAGGTTGAGTCGTGCGTCTGGCCTTGTTATGCGACTGAAATTGTTGTGTTTGATCCCTTGTGCGTGGTGTGAGTATGTCGTGTGATGTTGAGGTAACATTAACACAATAATGCCATTGTTCGGCCACAAATATTAAAGTCAACGCGAGAAAGGGCACACATACCATTTTGAACAAATTGAACTAACGTTTTACAACGATCAATTGACTTATAACTATTGATACTTATTCAATGCTTCTTCAATAACAACGAGACTTTTACTTAATCATATTCATTAATGGCGACAATGTCTTGTACTTGGATCTACATAAGATCTAGTACGTGTGTCAGTCTGTGTGTGTTATACGCGACCCAGCCGATACGACCCAAACCGACCCTTCATTATTGCGCGCTTATGTATATATATCATATCATTAATGCTATACAATAACTGTCAATAGGTGTTTGACTGTTTATTTGCATTCAACATTTGGGATACATCGATCATACATACTTACCACCTAACAAGTGAGTTTTGTGGCCCCTTTTCACATTTATACAATATTTCAATCATTTACAACTTGGGGGAAAAGTATGCTTACACAATTTCAATGTTGTACAACTTACATACATTTTACATGCAAGGAATCAACGTGATACTGTGTTGCAAGTACTATTTGATACATGCTTGGGTCTGCTGTGTGGTTCTATCTTTGGAACTATTTAATTCCAGTGTGGGAACCGACGGTTAGGTATTGGTAGTACTACTGGGTTGACACCCCCACCCTCGTTCGATGGTATACTAGTTGGTACCATCAGTGGCCAGGAACGGGCCCTTGGGTGAATATATGCCGACAATTTCTTTGTGTACGTCGCTAGGTTTGGTTGCAAAGCTCATGTCATGTGATATTTACTTGTGTATATAACTTTATTCACGGTATTCCGCAACGCTTACTTTATACAGCATCACTTACATTTTATTACATAAACCTGCGAGCTCACCAACAATTATGTTGACCGTTTTAAGCATATCTTTTCAGGTGATCATGCAAGTCCAGGAATCTAGGTGTGCTGCCTTAGTGGAGACCCTAGGATGCATTATTGGGACTTAACATGTTATGATAAACAATCTTTTGAACAATGTTGACGCTTGTAAACAATTATCAACTTTTGAAACTTGTTCCCGGGTTGTGGGAATTAACATTTACAATTTTATCTTTATGTGATTATGTGTTATCATTATCATGTTGCTTATGGCTATGTTGTCGTGAACATTGACTAAACACGACACAAGTCCCCTTGTTGCCGGGTGTCGTCATGACACGCATGTCATCATTTATTTATATTGCTCTCTATCGCTTACCATGTGTTATGACGATCCCGGTCTCGTTACATCCCCGTGTTTCCGCTTTTAAAGGGGGTGTGACAATAGGTAGCGCTACTTAGGAAAATATTTCCTGCACCAACAGGATGAGTGTTGTGATGCTATATTATTTGATTTATGAATTATGTTATGACAGTTATGAATGATCTAATAAGTAAGGTTTGGTTGTATCTGATGCATCAATAATATTTGTTTATGATAAACCTGTGAACTCACCAACTTTATGTTGACTATTTGAAGTATGCTTTTTCAGGAATTCATCATGACTAACAGTTTAATGTTCTCTTTTGATGTGTATAATGGCTGGGGAGAGATAATGGGGAAAGTTTGTGTGAATCTGACAGTTAACCTCTATGACCTCAATGTATCGGTGGATACTCATTTCCATCGTCTCTGAAGATGTAGCTGTTAGATCTTTATCATGTAATAGGATTATGTTATTTCAAATTTTGACTATTATGATTTGATGTAATCCTAACTTTAATATTATGCTATGAATTATGTTATGTTTATGCTGATGTGCTATCTGTTTAGAATTTGTGAATCAATGAGTTCTGAACAAACAAGTCATACCCTAAGCATTTCACGCTTCCGCCGGGATGTGACAAAACATAAACAGGAAATAGTATTATAATTTGAAAGTTAAGTATTGCTAATGTAAATAAACATAAAATTCATTTTAACTAGTATTAGAGGAAAGCAAAAAGAAAAAAAGCCAAAATAATTGATATAGCCTGCAAGACTCAATATCCTCTAATGTTCCAGCATGACCCGCAGGCACAAAGGCAAGGTCTCTAATCAGTTCCATTATCACCCACTTCTTTATTACTATACTTTAAAACCCAAACAGCAAAGCATTTAAGCGTAGTGTACAACTCTTTATGCCTGAGTGGTAGAATAGTAATTAACTCAAACTTGAGGCATGTGTTCGTCTCCTTCCTATATGATGATGAAGTCGATGCTGGTCCGCTTTGGTCGTTGATGATGAATTTGGTGGGGTAAATGACGATGGGTTTTCTCTATCGGAGATTTTGAAGAATCATTAGTTCACATTTTTCTTCTTGCCTCATCCGCATTCTTCATTGTATTCCATCAACAGAGAATTTTATACTCCTCGCCCCATCATCTTAAATAGGTTTTTCATTCTTCTCTGTTAACATCGTAATTTCGTTGACCGTCAAACGACAGGTAACGGTCTGTTTACCACATTTATTGGTACGATGTCGATTAACTCAATCAAAGAAATCTCGACTCTTACTTTAGCTTGCATGAAGGATAATATCTAGGGTTTGTGGAACTTTTGCCTTATTCATGTATTGTTTCTGAAATTAAAATCTAAATATGTTGCATACATTGTCGACTCGAACTGTTTCCTTGAGTTATACACTCTGGAAGCTTGAATTGAGAATATAATTTTCAGATTTTTGTTTCTTCTTTAACACTCTTCTGTCGGGTATGATTGATATATGTGGCTTCAAGTAAATTATTAAGAGAAATAGCTTACCGAAGGAGTAATTTCAAGCACAAAAGGAGGGCGCTCCGAATGAACAAGCACTTTTATGTGGCAGTTCTTGCAATATCCATTCTATTTTTTATGGTTTAATCATTAGTAGTTTTATATTCTATTGTGAAAGTTAATTATGCTCATTTTTAAGCTAATTTTATACTATATGTTAGTTTCTGTTTGAAATTCATCGGGCTTACAACTAATCTTGACAACTTATCAAATATCAAGTATAAGAAGATACATGCTGAGTATATCCACAAGATGAGTTTCGTATAATACAACAGAATCATGATTAGCAGAAAACTATAATATGTTTAAGTGGCCAAGTTCCTGTTATTTGCATTGTTTAGGCATTTTATAGCTCCATATAATATTTCCAATGGGTCAAAGCTAAATGTGAAACACATTGACTTCTTTCCCTTTTGTTTTATAATTTACATTTAGCTGATGTTTGTATAATTATATGCTTGAAAATTTTAGTTTTATGAGTTTTGAAACCCTAAATTGATTGTCTGGTTTGTTTTAGAGTTGCGATATGTTAAAGAATTTTCCTGGGTGTTGAGAAAGTTTTTGGATCATATGTTGAGAGAATGCAACAACAAGGGGTAAATGCTCTTTTATGTTATCATCCATATTTATCTCATATCTTAGTAGTTTTAAGTTTTATGTTTACTGATTGTTTACTGACTTTTTTTTGTTTTTATTTATCTTTTGACGTGAACACTAATAGTCAAGTATAGTTTTTTTTCAAGAGCTACTATCAGTTGTTTAAAAGCTATTATTTTGAATTAGAGATGATGAAAGACGGGATACCCACGTTTCGGACGGTACAACCCGCAGCGAAGCGCGGGGTTGTTTACTAGTTACAATTTAAATACAAAAAAATTCGATAGTATCAAAGTTGGTGGTTTTTCTATTGGCACCCACATTAGTAAATGGGGATATTATAATTAAATGTAGTCCATTACATAGAAGTTATTGTAAATATTAGATAAGGTCTGTAAACGAGCTGAGCCGAGCCGAGCCGAGCCAGGATGGTTCGATCTCGAGCTCGAAGCTTTATCGAGCCGAGCCGAGCCGGATTGAAAATTGTAATGAGCTAAAAAAACACCAAGGCTCGAGTTCGGCTCGTGAAAAGCTCGAGCCAGCTCGTGGCTCGTTCGAGCCTACTCGATTTAAATTTTTATTTTGTATTTTTTCACATTAATTTATATAAAAACATACAAAATATATATTTGGGTTTTATCTTATGTTGGGTACTATGTACTTAAGGGAACAAAGATCATTTATTTGAATATAAACATTTACTATCAGTTAATATTTTTTTAAAAACAAAATACTTATTGTTTCTAAAAAGAATCCTTTTTTATTTTAAGAAAACTTTTTAAAATCCTAATATACAAATATGTAAGGATTCCTTTAAGTCTGATGCAAACCAAAACATCCAAAATCTCTCTGCAAGCAATGCACTAAAGAACTGAACTGAAGTAGAATTGCTTCGGAAGTTTTACACCATGCACTAAAATATTCTAAGTGTAAAATCTTCCGAAGCCAAGACCAATATCTTCCTAAGCTAAATATGAAGTCTCCGAAGCCTCAGACAAAGTCTTCGAAGCTTCATCCTATGAAGACAGATTTCTTCCGAAGACTTTTAGTAACATGCTATATCTGATGTACTGTTCCATAAAGCTGGACACCTTTTCCGCTGCATCTCTCTCTGTAAAATCACCAACTTACATGAGTTGGTGAAAAGGTCCATGCTTTTGCTAACTGTACATTGAGGTCTTTGAGTCTGTAACCTTCTACTTTATGTACTTTATCCTTTTTGTAATAGATAGAAATGTAAGCTATGGCATGTCATAGTCACAAGGTCAAAAGGCAGATATGTCTTTTGATCCTACAATTGATTTTGTTTGTGTCTAGTAATTGTATCCAGCAGGCTTTCAAAGTATAGCCTGCTGTAGGTTGTAGTATAAGTATTCCTTGTTCTAGTATCTTTATTTATGCTTTGTAACACTTGTAATAGAACTTTAGAAAACAATATACTGCTCCTTGAAACCCAAATCTCTTGTTCTGTCTCTTTTATTACTTGTGTTCTTTGTATCATTATTGTGGTTATCCAGTTTACTGTTTGATCAAGTTTGGTTAATCTCCTCTTTGTGTTGTTGTGTTGTAATTGTTAAGCCCTTAACCGTCCTGCAAATAAAAATCATAATAATGTAGTAGTAATAATAATAATTACTATTATACTATAAATATATATATATATTATATCTATATCTATATATATATATATCTATTATATATCATATATATATATCTATATTGTAACACCCCCGGCTCTCGTACCACCAATATCGCTGCTTTACTCAAAAGGAGCTCACGAATTTGTTTTTGGGCCCAGGTGAAAACTTCCCAAGAGGTCACCCATCCCTGGATTGCTCCCACCTAAGCACGCTTAATAGTGGAGTTCTCTTCTCATCCACAGCCAATATGCCCAAAACGCGTTGATGATATTAAAGACTAGACATTCCTATGAACCAGGAATCTCTTCTAGCCACGGCCGATGTGGAATTTATGTAGGGTGTCACAAGCACCCCCCCCCCTTTGGACTCATTGTCCTCGATGAGCCCGAGAAAGTCCCATCCTTGGTGAGGTATGTCCCACATCCCGAACGGCACAGGAGTGGCTCTGATACCATTCTGTAACCCCCGGCTCTCGTACCACCAATATGTCCGCTTTACTCATGAGGACCTCACAGATTTGCTTTTGGGTTGCCCTGTTGAAAACTTCCCAGGGAGGTCACCATCCCTGGATTGCTCCCACCTGAGCACGCTTAACTGTGGAGTTCTCCTCTCATCCACAGCCAATACGCCCAAAACACTTTGATGATATTAAAGACCGGACATTCCTTATGTAGGGTGTCACAAGCACCCCCCCCCCCTTTGGACTCATCATCCTCGATGAGCCCCTAAGTCACCATCCTTGGTGAGGTATGTCCCACATCCCGAACAACACAGGAGGGGCACTGATACCATTCTGTAACACCCGACCTCTTCGTACCACCAATATTTCTGCTTTACTCACGAGTAGCTCACAGATTTGCTTTGGTTGGGCGGATGAAACTTCCCAGGAGATCACCCATCCCTGGATTGCTCCCACCTGAGCACGCTTAACTGTGGGAGTTTCTCCTCTCATCCACAGCCAATACCCCAAAACGCGTTGATGATATTAAGGACCGGACATTCCTTATGAACCAGGAATCTCTCCAGGCCATGGCCGATGTGGGATTTATGTAGGGTTGTCACAAGCACCCCCCCCCCCTTTGGACTCATTGTCCTCGATGAGCCCAAAAGTCACCATCCTTGGTGAGTATGTCCCACATCCCGAACGGCACAGAGTGGCTCTGATACCATTTCTATAACACCGGGCTCTCGTACCACCAACATTGTCCACTTTACTCACGAGGAGCTCACCAATTTGCTTTTGGTTGCCGAGTGAAACTTCCAGGGAGGTCACCCATCCCTGGATTGCTCCACCTGAGCACGCTTACTGTGGAGTTCTCCTCTCATCCATAGCCAATACGCCCAAAACACGTTGATGATATTAAAGATCCGGACATTCCTTATGAACCAGGAATCTCTCCTGGCCACGGCTGATGTGGGATTTTGTAGGGTGTCACACATATATTATATGCACCGAGTCACGAGCGAGCCAAGAACCAAGCCACGAGCCGAGCTCGAACCGGCTAACCCTTTTTCGAGTTTGGCTCGTTTAGAATTCGAGCTGAGCCGATCCGGCTCTTTTAGATACAACTTTTTTCGAGCCAGCTTTTTTCAAGCTTTTTTCGAGTGAACTTGAAGCACGAACTTTTTTTGTATGACCTATATTATATCTTTTTTAACAACACTTTGTTTAACTTCTCTTTCTACATGTCATTTAACATTATCTTGTAATGATTTAACCTCACGTCACATTTATAAGAAGTAATCCCGTAAGATAGATTTATTTCTTTTTAATCGATGCAACCAATATATGTCTTATATTTTATATTATAAACCAATACTTATACAACCAAAAACTGTATTATTATTTTGGGTGTTGCTATTTGCACGCTACTCTATTAACACCTACTATGTTGTCATTATTTATTAAGTACCATCAATAAATGCAACATGTTATTTAACTTTTTCTAATCTTTAATGATACACTTCTCATTTAATGCAACTTTAATCTAATACATTACTTATAATTTAGATTACCTTTTCATCTTTAAGCTTTTTAAAAAGCGTTTTTGAACACTCGATTTCGTTTTAACCTTTTGAATTCATTATAAGGTGTTTTGTTTATATTAGTTTTTGTTGTTATATTTTAGAAATTATATATATATATCTATATAATATATAATATATATATATATATATATATAGGGATGGGTTCATGTGAAGAACCCTATATAATTGTGAGAACTGGTTAACCCTTATCAACCAGAGAATGCGACACACATACATCATCATCATTGCAAATAAAATTTTGGGGTATTTCTGTAATTTGACATGGGTGTAAAACCCTGATGAATTCTTTCACCTGACAACATCATGCCTAAATATGTACCCTTGATTTGATATTTGCTTTTCACATACTCATCTTCAAACTTTCAAAGCCATCGATTTGCATTTATTTCAACATGCCATCTATGATTTATTTCAACCAAAACCCATCATTTTCTTTTCATACTCTCTCTCTCTCTCTCTAAAAACTCATTTTTATTTAAAACCCCACTTACTTTTGAGCCCTAAAATTTCAATGTTAAGGCTACCAAAAAGATAAAAAGGAAAACATAAGAGATGAGATTGAGGAACTTATGATCTAAAAGGATCATTGGAAGATTATGAGAATCATGTGTGGTTAAATTGTTTCACACCGTTGGTTGTTCGTCATCAAGTTCGTGTTTAAAGCGTCTGTGGATTGCCTCAGTTGTCGGTTGGTTTTTCGTATTCGATGATTTGTCTCACCTCTAAAAGATTAACATCTCCTCGTCATATGTTAATGTCATGTTCGTTTTTGTCAATTTCATGTAGTATGATTATTCTTAAATGAAATCTAATTGATTTTATTATTGTATATCTTGTTATTGTTTTATGATAAGTTGATGATAGTAGGCTAAAGGTTGGACTCGTGATGTTTTATTCAGTGTTTGATCAGCTTTTTTGTGACCATTGCCACATAACTTAGATGTATAATATTTTTATAGTTTTTTTATTAGACTCTAGTTAATTACTGTGATAAGTAATGTACTAGTGTAATTTAGTAATGGAATCTTTCTGCACCTTTATGTGATGTAACATTATGCTATGTAATGTATGTATCTCCATTTATGTTTACCTTTGTCTTTTAGTTATTTTTTATGCTTATCTATCTAGCTATTTACAATATAGTAAAACAAATTTTAATACTGTAATGTAATATAATATAATGTTATGTACTGTAATGTAATGTGAGTGTATGTAAGGGTACTTTAAGTTGGATGGTATTATGACTATTTTGTTCTAAAAGTGATTATTCATTTTAATTTAATGTCAGTAATTTTGTTGGATCAAGAGAGGCTGTTGCAACCAAAACCATATCACTTAGAAGATTTTGAGTACAACATACAAAGGACTTCCGAAGCCAAGTGTGGGACTTCCGAAGGAAGAAGGAGCTTCTTCCGAAGTCTAAGTGTAAAATACACTTCCGAAGGAAAACTCCAACTTCCGAAGATAAAGAAGTTACTTCCGAAGAATCAAGACTTGAAGACAAAGTTCTGAAGTCAACTTCCGAAGTATAAAGAAGTCCTTAAAGCCTCGGAAGCATAGAAGCATCTTCCGAAGTATAAGTGGCTTCGGAAGAACTTGTTCTTCCGAAGCCAGTTAACCTTCGGAAGACACTTCTATTATCCAGTAGACATAAGTATGGTCTGTCTGACAGTCCGCTGCAAATCTCTGAGATACTGCATGGCGTTTTCTCAAAAGCCATGTAGTTGACCATACTTTAATCTACTGTTTACCTTTTTATGTTAAGTACAGTTGCCATCTTTAGTTGGTGACAAAAGGTAAGTCATGGACATGTCATGACTACCATATCTTAGATAATACTTTATCTAAGATACCTTAACTATAGCATTGTAGTATATGCTTTAGTCGTAGGTTTCCAGCTGGTATCAAGTATAACCGGCTGTAGGATCTAGTATATATAGTTTCTCATTGTAACTCATGTTCTATGCTTGTAAGTGTCTTGTAATCTTGAGTTGAGAAGTAATATATACAAGTACCTTGAAAATACTCCTGCTTGTTGCTTTGATTACTTATTATATTATTATCAACTCTTGTTAAAGGCATTGCTTCATCTTGTTTGAGTGATATTATAAGTGAGTTTGAGAGAATTACAAGTGTTAAGTGACAAAACCCGATCCTGCAATTGGTATCAGAGCTTTTTAGGCTCTTGATTGTGAGATCTTACCATCCTAATCAACCAGTTTTTCACTCCTCCTTATACCTCACTCAAAAATGGCCCTCATCAAATCTGAAGTTGAAATGGGAACGATGACCAAAGCTCCCATCATCGACCCTGAAAACTTCAGGTCTTGGAGCAGAAGAATGGAAGGCTTCATCATCAGATACCAGGATAGCAAGATGTGGCAGTCCATCGTTAATGGCCCGTACAAGCCAAAAGTTGCTGGTGGAAACGGTGCCATGATCGAGAAGGCTGTACTCGATGAAGACAGGAAGAAGCTTGACATAGACAGCAATGCTATGACTGTTCTCATGACTGCAATCCCAAACTCCATCATGGTGGGGTTTGAGCATTGTAAGTCAGCCAAAGAACTCTTTGATGCACTTGCTCAAATGTACTCGAGCTCTAATGATTCAAAGAAGGACTCACTGAAGCAGCAGTTTGAGAACTTCACCTATGTTGCTGGAGAAACTTTTAGCCAGCAATATTTCAGGTATATGGATCTTATCTCCTCCCTCCAATCTGTGGGAATCACTCAAGAACTTAGAGACCTTACCAGAAAGTTCATGAGTGCTCTACCCAATGAGTGGACTTTCTACTGTGTCTCCATTAAGAGAACAGAGAATTTAAACACTCTCACCATGACCGAACTCTATGGGATCCTTGATGGATACCGTTTGGAAATGGAAAGCAAGAAGGGTCACCAAGCAAGCAGACCCTTGAGCCTTCCTGCTAGCAACGCTTTAATGGTTGCTGAAGGCTCAGGTATCTCCCAGTCTCAGCAGTACCTGTCATACACCCAGCAGCCATCTTGTTCATCTGGGCCTTACATCACATTCCCTGAGACTCCAAGGTCTCATCAAGCTCAGCAAAGCTCCTTTCAGGAGGGCTGTGCGTTTGTCTCAGGGAGTGGACACTCCAATGATCATCAGTTTTGCTTTGATGATCTTGAGTGCTTCAGTCCAGATGACATAGAGTATGTGGACATTGTCCAGCAAATGGCTCTCCTTACCTACAGAGCGAAGAAGTTCTTTAAGAGAACTGGAAGGCAATTCCCTCAAAACCCAATCACTAGCAAGTTTGGGTTTGACAAAGCAAGGCTAAGTGTTACAACTGTAACCAGCTTGGCCATTTTGCAAGGGAATGCAAGGCTCCCAAGTCCAACCCGGGAACCTCACAGGCCTCCACACATCCTTCTACACCAAAGCCCAATGGGAAGTCAACTGAAACTGCAGCTATGGCTCAAGAAGTTGACTGGAGCTTTATGGTTCAAGATGTGACTCCTGCTCAAGCACTCATGGCAGGAACAGATGAAAATGGTATATGAACATCTCTGTACCCCTGCTTGTATTGCTAAGGTTAAGTTGTACCAGGACTACAATATGGAAATTAAATCCGATATTGAGTCTTTAAATGTGCTAAAATCTGACTTTAAAAGAGCTGAATCTGACTACCAAAAGAAAATTGAGGAGTTAGAGAAAACTGTATCTCTTTAAAACATGAACACACCAACTACAAGACTCAAATCAAGGATTTAATATCCAAATTGACTGAGGCTCAAGCCCAGCTTGTCACAGCTGAGGCTCAAGCCAGGAAGTATGCTATTGCTGAGCAAAACTTCCAAGCCATACTTGCATCATCCTCTCACTCCAAACTTTGCTATCAAAACAAAAGTGGGTTGGGAACCAATGAAATTGCTCCACCACACTCTTATGAGTCTGTAAGACAACCAAGATGTGGTACTGAAGAGCAAGAGGTTCCATCTGTTGACCCACCTTGTAAAGAGTCAAAGAGTGATGCAACTGTGGAGACCATGACCATCACAGGGAAGGAACAGGTAATTGAGCCCTCCCAGACCAATGATGATCAAACCCTGACCACCAAAGCCAGAAGAAGCAGGGCTAAAGCAGCCAGAAAACTGCCAAGAAGGTGGCTGAATCCAAGCTGAAGATAGACCCAAAGCAAAAGGGTGTATTCATATCAGCAGGATTCCAGGTGGTTGGACCTTCTGATTCAGGAAAGGAGTATAGTACCAGTACTCCTATCCTACCAAAGGATCAGAAGTTAAAGGGAAAGGTTGCTGATGAGGAGAAAAAGAACAAGAAACAGCAACCCTCCAATTCCCAGAAAATTAACATTGCATGCATAATGTGTGGTCTGCAAAACCACATGGCTAAAGATTGTTACTACAATCCTGCTAGCACACATTATGCAAATAATGTTAAAAGAGAAGGAGTCAGGAAAGGTTTCACATTTGGACCATATCAAATGGTTCAAGTGATGAAAAAGGGAAAGCTTGTTTCCCGAAGCAAGGCTTGTCTCGGAAGAAAACTCTTCTTCCGAGAGGAAAAAGGCTTCGGAAGTGAAAGCTGCAAAGACTCACAAAAGAGTCCCCTTGAAACCATCCCAGAAGAAGACTGCTTCGGAAGAAAAGGTGGTGAAGGTCTCTTCCGAAAAGAAAGAAGCTTCGGAAGAATGCCAAGCTACAAAAGCTTCATCAAGCTCATCTTCTATGATCAACCAAGGGATGGAATGGAAGATCAAGGAAGATGCTGTAGCCCAAACCTCTTCTTCAAAGACATCCATTGAACCCCATGCATAAATTTTGGTTCAATCATGTCACTCTCATTGGAAGAACCCAAGACCAAAAGGCTTGGGTTTCCAATCAAAACTAATTATCTCACCTTATGTGCAGGGACATCCATATGACAAGAATAACAACATTTGGATTGTAGATAGTGGATGCTCCAGGCACATGACAGGGAACAGATCTCTCCTTCAACAATTTCAACATTATGATGGAGGTCCTGTCCAGTTTGGAGGTGAGGCCGGAGGATATATTTCTGGCAGAGGAAGTATATCCAACGGAAATTAAAAGTTGACAAAGTTAATTTTGTCAAACAGCTTGAACACAACCTGTTAAGTGTTTCTCAGTTTTGTGATCAAAAGCATCAAATGCTTTTCACAGAACATGAGTGCATCATCCTCAAACCTGGGATGACAATTCCTCAGGAATTGGTGCTTCTTAGATCTCCCAGGAGAGGGGATATGTACAAGCTTGATATGAACAATGCTTCCCCAATGGGAGAAGTATCATGCTTTCTTTCCAAAGCTGATAGTGATGAGTCAACACTATGGCATAAACGAATGTGTCATGTCAATTTTAAGACAATGAATAAATTGGCTAAAAATAACTTGGTACATGGTTTGCCTAAAAAGGAATTTTTCTGCAAAGATAACTGTGTTGCTTGCCTGAAAGGGAAACAACACAGGTCTTCTCATAAATCCAAAGTTGTTAACTCTATCACTACTCCATTACACTTATTGCACATGGATCTATTTGGTCCCACAAGTATAATGAGCATTGGAAGGAAATCATATTGCCTTGTGGTAGTTGATGATTTTACTAGATTTACATGGGTATTCTTTTTAAGAACTAAAGATGAAACTGCTGAAACTTTAAAATCTTTTATTCTTAAAATAGAAAATCAAGTTGATCACAAGGTTAAAATAATTAGAAGTGATCAAGGGACTGAGTTTAAGAACTTTGTTCTTGACTCATTCTGTAACTCAAAAGGGATTGCCAGACAATACAGTGCTCCTAGAACTCCTCAACAAAATGGTGTTGCTGAGAGGAGAAATAGGACACTTATTGAGGCTGCTCGGACTATGTTAGCTGATTCAAAGCTGCCTCTAACATTCTGGGCAGAGGCAGTCAGCACTGCATGCTATGTGCAGAACAGAGTTCTTGTAGTAAAGCCACATGGAAAGACCCCTTATGAGTATGGAACAAGAGGCCACCGTTCATTGGCTTTCTAAGGTCCTTTGGCAGCAGGTGTACCATACTTAACACAAAAGACAATTTGGCAAAATTTGCTGAAAAGTCAGATGATGCTATCTTTGTTGGATATTCCTCCCATTCTAAAGCTTACAGGGTTTATAATATTAAAAACCAACAATTTGAGGAATCCTCCAACATTGTAGTTAATGAGCACACTCCTTGTGTTAGGGGGAATGGCCCTGATCATATTTTTGATTTAGAATTGTTTCCAAACTATTCTAAACCATCTTGTGAGAATGTTTCAGCTGGAACAGGTGCTCAAGGCAATTCTGATGAAGATCAACTGTTTGAGCTTCCCAGACCTGCTCCAAGTTCTCCAAGAGCAACAACAAATCAAGTTCCCACTATTGAAAGATCTGACAGTATAACCATTTCAAGAAATAGTGGAACTTCAACAAGGGACTCACCTGATGATCTTCAAGTCTCCTCAGGTGATCCTACACAACACCAAGCTGATGGAAGCAGCATTTTGAAGGAACAGGCAACTGTTAATGATGCTTCACAGCAAAGAAATGATGATGTTTCTCTTTCATTCAATCAGTCCTCATTGAATGAGATTGAAACAACAGCTGGACCAAGTATTCAAGCTCCAGAGCAAAATATGTCCAACTTGGACCTATCTTTGCAACTGGAGGTGATTCCAAGACTCAGAATTCACAATACTCATCCAGCTGAAAACATCATAGGGGAAGTCTCTGAGGGTGTGAGAACAAGGGGACAAACTCACAATGGGAATGTCTGCTTGTACTCATGCTTCTTATCCCAAATGGAACCCAAGAAGGTGGAAGATGCCTTAAAGGATAGTAGCTGGGTTGAATCAATGCAAGAGGAGCTGCTTCAATTCAAAAGACAAAAGGTTTGGAACCTATGTCCGCTACCATCTGGTCAAGTACCTATAGGCACCAAGTGGGTTTTCAGAAACAAAAGAGATGACAGAGGCTTGATTATCAAGAACAAGGCAAGACTGGTGGTTCAAGGATACACTCAAGAGGAAGGAATTGATTATACTGATGTCTTTGCACCTGTTGCAAGACTTGAGGCAGTTAGGATCTTCCTTGCTTATGCTGCATCCAAGAATTTCACTGTCTACCAGCTTGATGTCAAGTGTGCCTTTCTATATGGGGATATAGATAGGGAAGTCTATGTATGCCAGCCTCCAGGATTTGAAGACCCACAGCATCCAAACTATGTGTGCAAGTTGGATAAAGCTCTATATGGGCTGCACCAAGCACCTAGGCTGTGGTATGAGACATTGTCTCAATTTCTTCTGAAGAATGGTTATACTAGAGGAACCATTGACAAGACTCTCTTCATCAGAAAGTCTGGGAAAGACATTTTGCTAGTTCAAGTCTATGTCGATGACATCATATTTGGTTCTTCAAATGACCAAATGTGCAAAGACTTTGAGAGCATTATGAAGAAGAAGTTCGAAATGAGTTCTATGGGAAAAATGGACTTTTTCCTTGGAATTCAGGTAAAGCAACTGAAGGAAGGGTTTTTCATCAATCAATCTAAGTATGTCAATGATATCTTAGAGAGATTTGATATGAAGGATTGTAAAGCAGCAAAGACACCCATACCCAGAAACCATGATTTATGCCCTGATTCTGAGGGGGAGGATACTGATCAACATCAGTATAGAGCAATCATTGGTTCTCTGATGTATCTCACAGCAAGTAGACCTGATATCATGTTTGCAACCTGCATTTGTGCAAGATATCAGGCTGCTCCAAAGGTGTCTCACCTAATTGCTGTCAAGAGAATCCTCAGATACCTCAAAGGAGCACCTAAGTTAGGTCTCTGGTATCCAAGAAATAGTGATTTTAATCTCTATGGTTACTCTGATAGTGATTATGGTGGCTGCAACATCAACAAGAAATCAACATCAGGTGGATGTCAATTTCTTGGTGGAAGGATCATCTCATGGCAATGCAAAAAGCAATCCTGTGTCTCTACATCAACTGCTGAAGCTGAATACATTGCTGCTGCAAGTTGCTGTGCTCAGCTGCTGTGGATTCAAAACCAGATGATTGACTATGGATTCAACTTCAGCACTCATCCACATTGACAACAACAGTGCTATATCCATCACTGAAAATCCAGTAAAGCACTCAAAGACAAAGCATATTGACATCAGGTATCATTTCATTAGAGATATTCATGAGAAAAATCTTATCAAACTAATCAAAGTTGATTCAAATGAACAATATGCTGATTTGTTCACCAAAGCATTTGATGAACAAAGATTTAAATATCTCATTACAGCTATTGGGATGATAAACATTGACTAGTTAATCTCAATTGAAAACCTTTTCAATATGTAAAGTCTTATGTCAATACAATCTAAGCCCTGTTACAAAAGATCCTTTCTTATTTAACTAAGTATAAGTTCTTCCGAAGAGAAACTTGCCTTCGGAAGATATCTAGTATAACTTCCGAAGCAAATTTCTCATAGGATAATTTTCTTCTCGGAAGTGTACTAAGTCTCGGAAGAAGCGATTGAGTTATCTCAGATCTACTTCCGAAGCACTTAATACTCTCCACTTGAAAGCAACATGTATTCTTCGGAAGCAATTTATTTACCTTCGGAAGTACATTTGCCTTCGGAAGAACTTTACCTTCGGAAATACCTTATACTCGGAAGAAAGATTTTACTGTGTAACGGAAATCTTTTGGGCCCCACTCTGTAAAAAGTAAAGATTTTGTTAATGATGTCGGATTATTTAAATGGCTTAACCTTACCGCCCCTGTCACATCATCCTCTGAACCCTCACATCATCTTATCCAAACCACCCTTTAAACCGCCATTTCACCCATTTAAATACTTCCGGTTAATCACTTACACTCTTTTTACCAAATTCACTGCCCTAAAAGCTTTCTTCTTCTCCAATTTACCTCTCTCAGAACTTTTCCTCTGCTATCTTTCTCAAATGGCTCTAAACCCTCAGCACAACCAGGTCGCACTCCTTGACTCTTCAAGGGATGCTGACTTCTCTGATATTATCTCTTTCTTAGCCCAATCTTCATACTACACAGCACTGACCGTAAACCCTACCATTTACTCCAACCAAATGTCCGAATTTTGGGCAAATGGTCGGATTGAAACCCTAAATGGGGTTCGTGCTATCAGGTCAAGTGTTTGTGGCCAAGAGTTGGTCATTACTGAACAAATCATCAGGGAGCATCTTGAGCTCCATGATGAAGGCGCACCGACGGAATTCCCCAATCTGAGTTAGATAACTCTTATCTCCAAATGGGATACGGTGGAGATGTAAGCAGGTCTACAGTCTACAAATTCAACTTCTCCTACAAGTGGAAGTTCCTGCTACATGTGGTTCTTCACTGCCTATCTAACAAATCCGGGGGATGGGATCAAATTCCCTATGAACTCGGGTGCCTAGTTCATGGGTTGGTACAAGGCCTGCGCTTCAACTACTCAAGGTTTGTGCTGACTAACCTCATGGGAAATCTGCAAAGGGACACATTCTTTATGTATCCCAGATTTCTACAGCACATAATCAACTGCGAGCTAGATCAGGGTAAGCTTCTTGTCTTTGCAGCTGCTCTGTCTGCTCCCAAATGAGGCCGACCATCTTCAAGTCTTGAAGAGAGTGTTACCAACTACTCTGGAAGGGATACCGCACTACTTCCAGGTATGATTGAGCCAATGGCTCCTGGTGGACATCTCCTGTTAACCCCACAGGTGATGAACCCACACAGCAACTACCCTCACCATTCCAAATCTACCTTCTCCTCCAATCACTGTCACCTACCAGAGACGTACCAAACGAACCCTTGTTCAATCTACTCTGATTGAACAAGCCCCTCCTTTTCAAACCAAAAAGGCTAGAGTGGAACAAGGGCTCCCACTCAGCCAGAGGTCCACCAATCCTTTCAATTGACCTCAATATGGGTCTTGAGTCTCCTCAGTCTCAGACCCATGAGCCCTAATCCCAGCTGATAGCCCTCAGGGTGAGTCCTCTATACTCCCCTGAGCAGCCACCAAGGGACAGCTCAATGCCTTTGACATTGATCAAAGTCCCGGGTCCTTAGGTCTTCATTCCTTTCTTTTACTGACCTATTGCCGGAGCTGGTGAAGAGACTATGTCTCTCAAAGGCGATGAAGTTGATCCACAACACCCATTAAGATCAACAGAGCCTAGAGAAACCTCTTGTCTCTAGCCCACACCGGCAAAGCCCTACTGAGGTGAGTCCCCTGATGTGGAGGGGACTCATGTAGATTCAGCTGCCACTACTGAAGGAGCCTCAATGGATCCTCAGGACAGTGGTAACATAGTGGTAACGATAGTCAGACTGAATCTATGGCAACCATGCCCTATGATGCCTCTGAAAGAGACATCATTGTGCAAGGGAAACCAGGGTGCCAAGAAACCACATCTGGTGGTGAGGATGAACATACTAGGTATGTTACCTCATCTCCCCGTGATTCTTCAAAAGAGATGAGGGAAGAATGCAACTCATATAAGAGACCTACTTTCTAAAGTCTCAAACCTTGAATCAAAGGTTAAGACTTTAGAGGATAGGTCTGCCACTCAGCAACTTGAGATTGAAAGTCTCAAGGTCAAACTAGCTGAGAAACAGATTGAGAGATCTGTTAGGCATGTACCAGTTCAAGTCTCCTTGACCTCTTCCTCTAGCTCATCTACCTCTCAAGATGATGCTACCAAAAAGGGGGAGAATGTTGAGGAACAAAGCCAAAGACAGGATTCCATTGGTCAAGCTCTACTTCTTTGAGCTCAAGACAACAAGCTGCCATCTTCCCTGAGCCTCCTCCAGTTGTGTTTCAAGTGGATCAAAGGATGCTTCAGGATCTAAATAGGATCTTCAACAAGTTCCTTTTAGAGTCCCTAATCGATCAACCCAGTCCGGATATGTCTGTGATTTACTTTGAGCTCAAGAGCTTCAGAGGTTGAATGCACCTCCTACCACTGTTGAGGAAGTTGGTCAACCTAAGGCCCAAGTGGAACCTGAGATTGATTTCGAAGGGGGGAAACTAGGACTGATGGCCCAGCAACTGAAACATTTGGGACAGAAGGTGTTTTTCACAGGCTTCCGAAGCACAATTCGAAGCCTCGGAAGAACCAACACAAACTTCCGAAGCTGAAATTGCTGCTGCGGAAGGACTGTTCTCTCTTCCGATGATCTAATAGTCACAGATGCAATTCTGGAACTTGCATCTGAGGTTAATAGGGAGGACTTTCTCAGCCAACCACTAGCTTACATCTGCATTGACCTCAGCTCCTACCTCCACCATCCAACCTTAATCTTCTACCCAAGAACCACCAAAGTCTAGCACTTCCGAAGACATTAAAGGCAAAAGGAAGATGACTTCGGAAGAGCTTCAGAAGAAGAAAGGTTGGAGAAACTTAAAAGGAAAGGAAGACTGCCAACTGGGAAACTGTTAGCTGCAAGTTCAAAAGCAGCTGCAGCCAACCAAGAGGCAATCAACAATAGAAGAAGGGTGGAGGTAATTGATAGACTTGTCAGTCTAGGGGCTGCTTCGGAAGATGTACTCCTGCTACCATTAGAGGAGCTGAAGAGCTTGAAAAGGCAACTTGCTGCAAAGACAGCAAAAAGAAGAAGCTGCAAGGTTGGCCTTGGAAGAAGAAAGGCTGAGAAAAGAAAGACAAGCTGATCTGCAGCTCAGGAGAGAAAGGATCACTTTCCTACTCTCCAGAGGATTCTTCAAGAGGAGTTGTCTCCACACAATAGTGACACGATCTTATGGCTCTTTAACAAAGAGCAAGAGCAAGATCAATGGAGAAGGAGAGAAAGAGAGCTGCAAGGGAGAAGCTGGTAGAGAAGAAGAAGAAGAAGAAGAGGCTGGACTGTCTGCCGCCAAGAAGATAGGTGAGAAAGCTTGGATGAAGAACTATCTTAAAGCTCATGGCTTCTCTGGCAGGCAAGTGGGTCCAATGTCTGAGAAGACTCTCCAAACATGTCAGTGACATCAAGGCTGACATTCGTGCGGGGAGAAGAAAGGAGATGTATAGAAGGGGACAGGGGATGACCTTCAAAGCCACCCTCAGCCCAATATCCAAACCCACATCAACCTGAACCTGAACCAATACCCTTTCCCTTCCCATCAAAACTGAACCTGAACCTTTCACCCCTGAACCTACACCATCACAACTACCAACTCCCTCACCTCAACCACCTAAACTACCCATCATCCAACCTAAAACTTTACCCAGAACCCAAACTTCTAAACCTACCCAACAACCAATCAAACCATCCCCTCAGCCTTCAAACATCTCTCTTAGGAGGAATTCAAGGCGATCAAAACCAAGCTCATCAACTGCACTACTCTGAGCGACATCTCATGTGAGGAGGATACAGTCAACCTGACTTATGTTGATGGATCCTCAAGTTCCCTCACTAGAGATGAGTTTCTTGATCTGTCAAGAGGAACTTTACCAAGCGCCAAGACTCCTTGGCCTCAATTCAGATACATTGAATGAGGAAGAAAGAAGCTGAGGAGAAGGCTGGTGACTCTGCTGGACACAAAGAAAGGAGATAGGGTACCAAGACAATCTCTTGTACCAGAGAAGAAGATAGTTCAGTGGAGGTTCGAAGACTCTTCTCACAACTTTGTTGTGAGAGAGAGAATGGTGAGATTAACAGGCTGAATGCCTCATCTCTGCTACACTAAGCAGATTTGATATTGCTGAATTAGCAGAGAAACCATTCTCCAACCCCTCAAACTCCGATGTAGCTGCTCACATCAGAAATCATCTAGGCAGCCTTCACATGGCCGAGCTCACTGCAAGAAGCAAGGTCGAAGAGGGTCAAACTGAGAGAGAGGAGGAGGAGGAAGGAAAGGATCAGCAACCAAAGGCAAAGCCTTTCTTCAAATGGTTGAAGGTCCTGAACTTGAGTCCATAGTTAGATGGGAGTATGACTACAACTCCCGTCAACTAACTCTCTTCAGGGGGTCACAACAAAGGGTACATGTCATTCAAAGTGATAGACTGGATCTCCTATCCACGAATGACTTGTACAAGCTTCTTAGCACCACTTCCGGGAAGACAGAGAGACAGACAAATATCTTTTGTCCCTGGTGTTGAAAACTTTGAGAAGTAGAGATAAGTGAAGTTTTGGTAGCATCAGCCTAGGGGGAGTTGTTGGATCAAGAGAGGTTGTTGCAACCAAAACCATATCACTTAGAAGACTTTGTGTACAACATACAAAGGACTTCCGAAGCCAAGTGTGGGACTTCCGAAGGAAGAAGGAGCTCTTCCGAAGTCTAAGTGTAAAAATACACTTCCGAAGGAAAACTCCAACTTCCGAAGATAAAGAAGTTACTTCCGAAGAATCAAGACTTGAAGACAAAGTTCTGAAGTCAACTTCCGAAGTATAAAGAAGTCATTAAAGCCTCGGAAACATAGAAGCATCTTCCGAAGTATAAGTGGCTTCGGAAGAACTTGTTCTTCCGAAGTCAGTTAACCTTGAAGACACTTTATTATCAAGTAGACATAAGTATGGTCTGTCTGACAGTCCGCTGCAAATCTCTGAGATACTGCATGGCATTTTCTCAAAGCTATGTAGTTGACCATACTTTAATCTACTGTTTACCCTTTTATGTTAAGTACAGTTGCCATCTTTAGTTGGTGACAAAAGGTAAGTCATGGACATGTCATGACTACCATATCTTAGATAATACTTTATCTAAGATACCTTAACTATAGCATTGTAGTATATGCTTTAGTCATAGGTTTCCAGCTGGTATCAAGTATAACGGCTGTAGGATCTAGTATATATAGTTTCTCATTGTAACTCATGTTCCATGCTTGTAAGTGTCTTGTAATCTTGAGTTGAGAAGTAATATATACAAGTACCTTGAAAATACTCCTGCTTGTTGCTTTGATTACTTATTATATTATTATCAACTCTTGTTAAAGGCATTGCTTCATCTTGTTTGAGTGATATTATAAGTGAGTTTGAGAGAATTACAAGTGTTAAGTGACAAAACCCGATCCTGCAAATTTATTGAATTGATGTCAGTAACGTAATTTAAGTAATGCTAAAGAATGTAATCAAGTTGTTTTCATCAACTAATAATATAAGTTGGGTGATAAATTTTAGTGTAGTTACATCAAATATTATATTTTCTTACACCTTTTTACATTACACTACGTATATGTTATTAGATTACGTTACAAGAAATTTACATTTTTACTAAATTATAATATTAATGTAATGTAATATAATGTAATGCAAATTTATGATATTAATAATTAATTAATGTAACTAAATGACTATACATAATGGTCGATGTTAATTAATGTTATCTGATTTTTATGTAATGGTGGTTAAAAAGAAAAAAAGTTATTATAACATATTGAAATTGCTTAGTTGTACTGGTGTGTAATTTAATGTATTGACGTCAATATAGTAGTGTAAGTGAGTGTAGTCACCTGAAAAGAGAAAATAATAAAAAGTATTATAACATTTTCACTTCATATTTAATGTAATTATTTTTATGTAGTCAACTATCATGAATTGTGTTGAGTAAAGTGATGATGTGATTGTTGCTTATAAGTAAAAAGTAGAACACATTTAATAAGAGTGTAATTTTACTAATATGCCCCTCCTGTCTTATTAACTAAAGGTGTCAAGTAATAAATATTAGAAAAAAAATATATCCACTAGATTGTAACATTTGAAGTAAATCAATGGCTCAAACTTAGTTAAAGGGTTCTTACAAATAGTATGGGTTCTCATTAGAACCTTACCCTACATATATATATATATATATAGATATATCTATATATATAGAGATAGAGAGAGATAGAGATAGAGAGATATAGAGAGAGAGAGAGTATGGAGAGAGAGAGAGCTAGAGAGAGAGAGAGAGGAGAGAGAGAGAGATAGATAGAGAGAGAGATAGAGAGAGCTATAGAGAGAGAGAGAGAGAGAGAGAGAGATAGAGAGAGATAGAGAGAGAGATAGAGAGAGATAATATGATAGATAAGAGATCTCTCTACTATATATATATATCTATAGATATATATATATATAGCTCTCATATCTATGATATATATCTATTATATATATATATAATATATATATTTATATATATATATCTAAAGTTGTTTTATATAATGTTTTAGTAGTATGAGGTTCGGATATTTTATTTTGTTTTGGTTTTTGTTTTACATGAACATAAGTTTTTAGTATGTTTCTTTAATAAAAGTATATCACGTTAGGTTAGTCTAAATTTAAAAAATTCTAAAACACGCTAAATATAATTAAACTTGATCTTTGTTTTTCTTAGAATGTCGGTCATTTTAAAAAAGAAACTAACAAGATGATAGAAACAAAACAAATCAAATAAAAAAATTACAAATTAAAGTTACACATTAGGCGTTTGCTCGCGAAATTTGTTGGAATTGAAATTGGAATTTGAATTTGAATTTGAATTGGAATTAGAAGGAATTGTATTTGTAATTCAGTATTTTCTAAAGAATTTGAAATTCAAGTGAATTGAATCTATAGAGAGAATTTAAATTCCAAATGTATTTCTAATACAACAAACACTTATAAAGGAATTGGAAATTTATCATCCATTGCAAACCGACATCACCTCAACGACCTATAATCATCGCCGCTACATACCACCAACCGCTGATGTCACTGTCGACAATCGACCGCAGCCACCAACCGCACCCAACGACCGTGCTTGTTGCCGAAAATCGACCGTACCCCATCGTTGCCACCAACCGATAATGCCCCTCGTCGAGAACTGGCAGTCTCCGGCGAGCACGTCTAAACTGACACGATTCAGCAACGGCGGTCGGCGACCGTCGACGGTTAGGAGTGGCCGCGGTCGGCGGTCGGGGCAAACAGTGGGCATGTGGCGTCGGTGGCAGTTGGTGGGCGGCGGTTTGTCAGTGACGGGCGAAAGTCGGCGGTCGAGGGAGGCGACAGTCGGGGTCTCCAGCAATCGGTTGGCATCGACGGTCAGCGGGCGGCGTCGACGCGTTTGGGGCCGGCAGTCGGCGGTCAGGTCGGCACCGGTCAGGGGCGTCGACGGTCAGTTGGCATCGGCGTTCATTTCTCGATGGGTGGGGTGGTAGGCGGCGTTCGGGGGCATTGGGCGGTGGGGGGCGTCAACTGGCGGGTTTGGGCGGCGGTGGTTGCGGTCGGGGTCGGCGGCGGTGGTTTGGGTTGTCGGTAGTGTCGGTTGGCGGTGGGTGGGGTGGTAGTGGTTGGGTTGGTAGAGAGGTGGGGGTCGGTAGAATTTGAAATCCTTCAATATTTGAAAAGATTTTGAAAATTTTTATTTGAAGGAATTTGAGTGAATTAATTCCAATTCTAAATTAAATTCATTTTTTAACCAACAAGTTAAAAATAGAAATAGAATTCAAATTCCAATTCCAATAGATTTCTACCACCAACCAAATATAATAACAATGTAATTCAGATTCTAATTCCTTTGAATTCATGCATATCAAACGGCCCCTTATTACAACGATAAGTTATCAAATTTTATCTAATTTAAACTAATATTTATCTACTATAAATATAAAATGAAACTTATCTAACTTAAAACAAATTAAATTTGTACGAGAGCCTCATATGAGGCAACACCTTTTTTTTCTTAAGCATTTGATAGTTTTTGTTTATTTAATCTAATATTTCCCTAATTTGTATTTATAAATTTAATCAAAATACACAAATAATAATGATAGTAATATAATAACTTGATTAATAATTTTCAAGTAAAGTTAAGTGTATAATAATTTATTTGATCTTTATATTAAACTAGATTAGTTACCTGTGTGTTACATGTGTTGAAAAATAAAAAAATGGCACTTGCGAACTTAAATTATTGCATGATATGAGATATGGAACAAATAAATTAAAATGTTAAAATTATCTCAATAGTTTGGGTATATGAAAAATGAAATGTAAACAATTTTGAAAGAAAAAAAGAGCTCATATTGCATTAATAAATCAATCAATAAAAAAAAAAAAATTTAAAAGAAAGATACAATATTAAAACAAAGACTAATTAAAAGTAAAACAAATGTTTATAGAGATTCAAATACTTCTGTGTAAACAATATCAGAAATTTTATTTATTATTACTTGTATGTCATTATTTAAAATTAGTAAAATCAATTATTTTATATACATGTCTGATTTTATGGTTGGAAAGAGTATGTGGGTTATAATTAAAAAATTAAAACTTTTAAAAGTTATGAAATATATGGAAATGATTTTAAGGTTAAAAATCAAGATTTTCAAAATGAATATGATAAAGACATGTGGTGCCTAAGTGTACAATCTAGTTAGATGTTATGTCAACAATAGTTAGTTTTTATTATATATTATAGATTATAGATTATAGATAGTAGGTTAGAGCCCATGTATTACATGGGTGGAATAAACAAAACATATTAAAATCATTAGTTTTATGAATATTTTATTTTCTAGATGTTATTATCCATTGGTGAAATAAAAATTTAATAAATATTTTACAAGTTATAACACATAATGAATTAGAAATTATTACTTTATATTTAATATGTATTAATAAATTATTAAAATAACTACATTTATATTTTAGATGTTTAATAGTTTAGTTTTCGTATTTATAATAACTATCATTTAATATGAGAGAGACAAGAAACACAAATATAAATATATTTGTTTTAACATATTTTAGTTAAAAAGAAAAGTCAAATTAATTGTTTTTAAAATTTTCGTATTTATTATGAAAGAGATGCAGGAACATGAATTTTTTGATTTGTTAGAATGATGACACGTGTCATTTGATATGCTAGAATGATGACACGTGTCTTGAGAAAACTTTTTTTATTATAGGTTACAGATACACCGATAGGCATTTGATAGAATGGTATCGGAGTTGGTAATAGTTATTAGTTTTGTAGGTTAACGGATCAAATATTTTATTAGTAAGATTATGTGGAGTTAAGAGTAAATAAGATTTTTTTAACAATTTCCCAAACTTAAAAACCATCTTTTTTAGAATATTCTCATGTATTATAAAAATAAAAATTTAAATTTAAAAAATATATGTTTTATAAGATAAATTTCAAAAAATATATACATTAAATAATTGTTTACTATTTTTTATATATTTTAGAATGTCAAAACAAATCTTTTTTTTATTTTACTCTTTATCGTATTGGATTGACTCACTTTTAGCTATTTCAAAAAAATAAAATTTTCGCGGGTGAATATTATTTTTTCAATTTCTATTTCAATTATATCATAGTTCATAATGTTTCCGAATATATGAATTGGTCTTGGCTGGATAACAATTTGATTAGTTAAAAATAAAAAACTGGTTTTGATGAATGTAAAAAATAGTTTATAATAGTATATAATGTATGTAAATATTATACGATATTGTTTAAATATAGAACATTTTTAAAATCTTAATTTATAATCCAAAATCTTATATTGATTGTTATTATTAGAAACTAATTTTAATATTCAAATTGTTTTTTTAAAATTTTAAATTTTAACTAATTTAGTTAGTTGTTTTTTGTATAAAATTTCTAATTGAATAGTAGATTGAATTTAAATTTTGAAGTTTCTAAATTTACATTGCAATCATTACATTTAAATTCTAATTTTAGAATCGTGTTTAATTAGACATTAATACTATTTAAATAGCATCCACAAGTTTTTTCTATAACCATACTAGGCTAAAGACCCGTGTAACACACGGGCTCAATCTCTAAAAATATTATTGTTGTTTAAAAAGGTTCATAAGTTATAATATTAACATATAATACTTCGTATATCAACTTTTATGTATATTTTTTTAAATTAGCTACATCTAATATTAGTAGGTTTTCTCTATTAATGCAAATACGTCTAAATAGTGTATAATATGGAATGAAATGAACTTATAAATAAGAACTTTAAGTAATAGAAAAAATTAAATTGAACATGAAAAATAATACTTCAAATTCATAAACATCTAAAAATTTCTTTGTATACAACCTTTGATGTTCTATTGGTGATTTTTTTGATCATTTTCTAATATTAATAATTTTAATCTATGTCTACTTTTAACTCGAGATGATACAACATAGAGCTGATCATGTGTGAACATTGTTTGTTTTAAAACAAACCAACTTTGGATAACGATTGTCCTTGGCTCTTGTTTACTGTCGTTCCAAAACATACTGTTAACAGAACTTGTCTTCTTTGAAATTTAAAAGCAATCCTTTTGTCTGTAGGTGTCAAATTCAACCGTGGAATAAAAGTACAATTTCCAATATTACTTCCGGATATTATTTCAGCTTCTATAACACGATTGCCCAAAGCTATTACTTGTAGCCTTGTTTCATTGCACAAACCACTTTTTTATCAATGTGTCTTAAAAGTATTACTGGAACACCAACTTTTAATATAAACTTATCGTTTCGGAAATCATATACTTTAAGCCCATTAAGGACATCAGGCGAATATAAACTTTCAACAAATTTATTGAGAAGATACTCTAAGTGACATAAACTATCAGAACTAAAATATTCCTTTTCATCTCCGGGAAACATGGATAACAAATAATCATTTATTTTTTGAACAACTTCATTTGTCGGTACAAGTATAGCTCTTTCTTGAAAAAATATTTGATTATTGACATTATAAAGAATAGAATGGATGACAAAGTCAATTAAACTTGTTATATGATCAAACGAATCGGCAATAAGAAGATCATCCGGTATATCAATTATTGCCTCTCCATCATTCGATCCATCTGTGTTTTCTTCTCCTACATCTAGAAGCTATTTTGCAAATATCTTTGTTTGTTTCATATCAGATTGTTCACTTCCAACGGCTAACCTTGTGTTTTTGTTATTCTAAGAACCTTACAGTTTGCCCAAATGTATGAGAAACTTAATGAGGCATTATGATGTCATGTTCAGATCCATTAGGAATAACATGAAGAATTTGTCTAAAATCTCCCAAATCTCTACATAAACAATTATTTTGCCTCCAAATGGTAAATCGAAGTTGTTACAATTATCACATGTGTATATCTTCAAAGTTCTATCCATGCCTGCAAACGCATGCTGTGAATCATAGGTGATTATGTTGCTTCATCCCAAATAATCAAAGCAATGTCATTGTGAGGCTTTATATGACACAAGAATCCTCGTTGAGATTTAAAGGAATTAGATGAATAGAATCATTGATGATTTATAGAGTTTTTGTTGATGAAATATTAAAATAAAGAAGAACCATGGATATTATATCATTTCCATAAAAAGATGACTTGTAATTTAGAGCCAAATTCTTTAATTTTCCCCAAATTGCTCTTGTACCTTAATTTAGAATAGATACATAATTAGGCGGGAAAAAAAAATTAGAGCCCTAAGAGAATGTCATGTGACACTAAAGATATTGTTTTATTAATAAATATAGATTAATGGTTTGAGATGTAATTTTTCACGAAAAATCATATACACCTCATTTAAAAACTTTTTAGATTATTAAATACCAATAAATATTAATGTTGAACTCGTGTTTGATTGGTGTGATTATTATCAAAACCTTTATTTTAAAAACGTTATTATCAAAACTTAATTAACATGATAGAGTAGAGTGTGATTAGAAAATAGACTAGGGTGTAATTAGAAATACTCATATTAATAATAATAAATCTATAAAATTATGTTTCATAAAGAGTATGACAACTAACGAAAGGGTAGTCTAACCAATACATTCAAAATCTTGAGACTCGTAGTTTCCGGCTTCCGGATGCATGTGAATGCATCACGAACAATCCATCAAAAGCATCTCGAATGTTGTATACACCAACGAAACGTGGCATAACTCCATCCGATTACAGGAATAAAATGTTATCTTTGTATGTGCTTTTATTTTTAAAACTTTTTAAATAACATTTGGTCTGAACTTTTTGTACACATATATATATGCATGTGTCTGCGTCAAGGTATTTATTAACATAACGATTACAATATATTTAAAAGATTCAAGATAAATTGGACCAAAATGGAAAAGTTAAACCCATCCACAAAAAAATGGGTGTTTAGAAATTATGAAATATTTTGGTCAGGACCATGTGAATATTTTTATTAGATAAAATATTTTGTTCATATTTTAGCTTATAAGGTGACGAGTACTTATATGTATTTTAATGGAACTTGATAGTAAAACATGGTTCCGTTTAACTATATTTTATTTTGTACTAAAGTATAAGAAGGCTATCAATCTATATCTTATTAATGCTATTCATTTATACCAAATCTAATTAAAAAACAATTCATGTCAGAAAATTTTCTTTAGGTTTTCAAGAGCTCGGCAATTTGACTTACAAAATAAAACACTAAACAATGGTATTCTTGTTTACTTTTATAAATACTAAATTTAAACCAATATCATCGTCCGCCCAACAATCTTCATTTCCATTGTTGTTATTTAAAGCAAACTTTTGCTTGAAGACTTTTATGTTATGATGTTTCCTATTTTTCATTGTTACAACAAGGTTATTCTCATTAATGTTTTAGTGTATTAATACAGAGGTTTAGACTCTTGCTATAGATTAGGACCTCATGCAATCCTTGACATAGGTAGGGGCGGATATTGATCAGGAAAGTGTATTGGCTTCCACACCTTTCTGGTCATGTGTTGGTTTAGGATGGCCGACCCTTTGGAGATCTATTACGCACGGTGTTTGCCTGTATCAATAATCAGCACACGAAAGAATATTGATATTTTGTGAGAAACCACCTACGTCTTTTTTCATTATTATAAAAATTAAATCATACAAAATTAATACAATACTCTAACACATCTATTTTTACTAAATAAACAGTAGTTCTAACTCAACTCAAACACGATTAAATAACCAAATAAATAAATTAATAAAAACTCAATCTTAATTTAATATAAACTCAGCAAACAAAAATGAACTAATATTTAATAATTTTATTTTAACGACAAATGTACGACCATTTTTCGAATGATAGATATTCTTAATCAGAACTGCCAATTTGTTTCCCAGTTGGGATCGCACCGTCAACCCTCTCAGGAGAAACCTACAACTGAGAAAATCCACTGGTTCAACCTAAGCATGTTTGCTTAAAGTGAGACATGAATCTGAGACATCCCGATGTTTACATGTCTTGGTTACATCATCTTAATCACTTAACCTAAAAATCATTGGTAACTAATATTAATAATTATCTTATACCTTTTTAACATAGTTAATAACTCCGACTTTCATATGCAACGATCCAACCGTCGACTTCTCGGTCCACCCAAGCCCCTTATATAATCAAAACTAACCTCTTATCTTCAAGTATAACTTGTGAAAAAGTTGTGGATTGAGGTGTAGATGTACTTGTGGTCGGGGGGTTTGGTCCCGTTTGTAAAATTTGCAACATCTCTTTGTGGGTCATGGTTAAAAGTTCCACACGACCTTTGGTTCTTGTAGAAGGCTTGGAATGACTAACTTTTTAATAATATTTAGACCTCAGTAGCCAAGATAGCTAGTGGATGATATCAAAGTTCACCTGTATATGTGGGTAAAGAGTAGGTCCCCTCGTAAGCCAGAAATCGGTTGGCAAATGTTATCCAACTAAGAAATTAAATCCGTGCGTTTATTACGTGAGCGTTTATTACGTGAGTTGCGACAATAACATGAACATAATTAAATATATAAAAAACATATGAAATTACAATAATTTGGTTTTTAAAATCGATACATAGATAGAAAACAATATTATATTTTGTTTGTTGTGGATTAACAATTTAAATGGAAAAGTTATATACAAAAAAAAAAGAAATTAAAAACCAAAAAAATTGATAACGTAGCATGCAGAGATCGAAATAGCGTGACAGGCGCAAAGGTGAGACCTTTAACAAACTGCACCACTAACTTTGTTGATACACAATTGAAAAACAAGGTAGTTCCAAAGTTTATGGCTTTTCATTGGTTACCGATATTAGTAAAGAACGTATATATAATTTATGATGACACGCAAATAAATATAAGTATATTGTAACGGTATAAAAATTTTGTTTAATATATTTGTAATATTGATACTGATACAAAATCATTTAAAAAAAAAAGGTTAGACGTGAGCAGCTAAGGGTAGAGATGCATCCTTCACCACTTGCCTGCATGACACATGTTCTTACAATCAAGCCAAATTAATATATTAGTCATAAATGACTTAAGTTATTTAACTAAGAAGAAAAGTTAAAAAAAAAAAAATAACAAAACAACACCGACTTTTATAATTGTGATATAATAAATTCTCTGTTTTTATGCTTTTAAATTCAAGTTTTAACGTGTCCTAGTTAGGTTGTCTAGCTTGTCACTTTTTGTGCTTTATATATACTTGTACATTCTAGCTACCCGGTTTACTTGGTTTAATGCAATGGATGTTAAAAAACAAAGGTGGTTAATAAAATACGAGTGAGATTAAATTCATCCTAACTTATAGCTATCAATTTATGTTTAGGACTTCTCTTTTTTTTTTCTTTTAATTCTCCTACACTTCTATGTTTTTTTTTTCACCCAATAACATCACCATAGAATTAACTGGTTTGAAATCGATTAAACTTAAGCTTAAAGTTTTAATAAGAAGGTTATCTTGAGTAATTACATTTTTAATTTATTTTAAGGTCGAACTTTTTACCTTTATAAGACTTACCTTGTAAATTTTCGGTGTGCTAAGAGGTTTTGATGCTAAAATCAATGGTAATTACATTGGCATCTATAAAATGTTGTTTATAGCCCAATCTATTATTATATATACTTGAACAGACAAATAAGAAAGCTTTTAAGCTTTAGTTATTGCATAAGTTATTAATGTAATTATCTTAAAACTTTGAGTTTATATACAACGTCCCTACATTTGGTTTGGGCTCACACTATGATTTCAAACTTGAAATATTATTTAATTAATTATAATTATTTTTCATTGCATTTATTTTTTCTTATAACTTTAAATAAATAATGTTTTTTTAAATTCAGATACACTGTTGCGATATGCATATTTTTATCTATATTCGGCCATAAGTTTCGTTCGAAATCGATCCATGTTAAATATAGTATATTATTAATTTTTTCACAAAAAATAATGTTTCTAGAAATCTTGAATTAATGTACATCGCGACGTGATTACCTCTATAGACGTTTCGATAAATTTTATTTAAAACCAAGCATCGAACACACAGTCAAAAGTTGTGGTTTGAGTGTTATATATATTTTGTTTATTTTCAAAACATCATAATTGTTTTAATATTGCGTATACTATCTTACCGATATGCGTATCTTTACCCTTGTTTATCTATAAATAAAATATAAATCGTTTCTTTTATCTTTCTAATAACTTACCCACCAAATATTAGGTGTAATAGTAATTACACTGGCATCAATATATTATTAAATAAATGTTGTTTTGTAGCCCAATCTACGATTAAGTTATTAACATAACATAAACAATTAATTTATCTTTCCTAAAATTAGTACATATGAACACAAGACTCATGTAACGCCACGGCCTATGTCACATAGCATTAATACAACATTTGCTAATTGCTAACGCCACTGCCTATGTCATTTTTCTCCACTTCACACTCTATTTATACCACCAACAAACACCATCATCTCCATTCTACAACATCTTTCTCTTCTCCAGAAGCTTCATCAGATCATCAATGGCGAAATCACCTGAATCTGAGCACCCAATTAAGGCCTACGGTTATGCTGCTCGTGACACTTCTGGGGTCCTTTCTCCTCTCACCTTCTCCCGAAGGTACCCTTTTGGTTTTTGATCATGATTGTGTTAATTCATCTCTACAATTCAGTAGATATTGAGAAGAATTAATGGATTATCTGTTGCTATTGATGATGGTTTAACAGGGCTACTGCTGATAAAGACGTGAGGTTCAAGGTTTTGTACTGTGGAATCTGTCATTCTGATCTTCATTTTGTTAAGAACGAATGGGGCATGACTACTTACCCTGTGGTTCCTGGGTATGTTTCAGTCGATTTCTTTTGATTTTAGGGTTTTTCAACTGATTTTGTAAATACCCAATTGCTGTTATTGCATGTTTTGTTGTGAAGAACTTTCAATTTTGACTGTTGTTGTGTTGGTATGTGCAATTTAGTTGATAAAGGTGATAAAAAGTATAGATTTAGCCGTAGGATTAGAGGGTGTATGAGTTAGCTGTTTTTAGAACGATGCGTTTGAATTTGTTGTGGTGATTTATATTAGTTCAATGGTGGTTAATGTAGGCATGAGATTGTGGGTGTGGTGACAGAAGTAGGAAGCAAAGTAGAGAAATTCAAAGTTGGGGACAAAGTAGGTGTTGGATGCTTGGTGGGATCATGCAGATCATGTCAAAGCTGTGCTAACGATCTCGAAAACTACTGTCCGAAACAGATTCTAACCTACGGTTTCCCGTACACTGATGGCACGCGTACCTACGGTGGGTACTCGGACCACATGGTGGCCGATGAGCATTTCGTGCTCAGTTGGCCCGAGAACTTGCCCCTTGACTCGGGTGCACCGTTGTTGTGTGCTGGGATCACAACTTACAGCCCACTCAGACACTTTGGTCTAGACAAGCCTGGTGTGAAGGTGGGTGTGGTTGGTCTTGGTGGGCTTGGTCATGTTGCGGTCAAGTTCGCTAAGGCGTTTGGGGCCGAGGTTACGGTGTTCAGTACCACTGTGGCTAAGAAGCAAGAGGCACTTGAAGGACTCAAAGCTGACCATTTCATAGTCAGCAAAGACCCTGAACAGATGAAGGTAGGATATTATTATATTAATTCAAGATTTAGTGGTACATTTTTGTTGATTTGTGATTTGAAGGATTGATTATCTAGTTTATTGTTGTTGTAATCAGTCTGCAATAGGTACATTGGATGGAATAATTGACACAGTCTCTGCGACTCACCCCATCGCGCCATTGCTGAGCGTGCTCAAACCCGATGGGAAGCTTGTTCTTGTGGGTGCACCCGAGAAGCCGCTTGAGATTGCAGCATTTTCTTTAATTATGGGTTAGTGTTCTTTCATTACATTGTGTACTATCTTGAGAAAGCTGCATTTTGTTTATAACTTGATAGAATTTACATTTTACAGGGAGGAAGATCCTTGCTGGTAGCGCGATCGGAGGGCTAAAAGAGACTCAAGAAATGCTTGATTTTGCAGCCAAACACGGTGTAACTGCAGATATTGAGCTGATTCCCATAGATTATGTGAACACCGCTATGGACCGCATCTTGAAATCTGATGTTAGATACCGATTTGTCATCGATGTCGCCAATTCGCTCAAAGCTCCATAGGTGAAGTCGGGTTTGATCATGTGTTAATCGATTAAGAATATGAGTTAGTTGAAGAGTGTTGTTTTGTCTTTACCAGAAACTTTTGTTGGTATTCTCTTTTTATATTAAAATTGCTTGTGAGTTGATTTAGTACCTTACAACTGTTGTTTTAATTTTTATGAAAGTTTTGAGTTTGATTTTACAGAAGCTTGTAGTCAAGTTTTATATGTGCAAATATATGATTGTTAAGACATGTTTGATATGATTTGGTATTGCATCATCAATTTCAAAAAAGATTAAGTTGATGGGAGGCGATTTATGCAACCACCATCAATTTCATCTTAGTTTCGAGTTACATATCACGATTCCATTATATCATGTTAGGGCCAGCTGAGGTTAGTTCGACAGTTGAGGTTTGATTCATCAATTTACTAGCCTCCAAGGCTCCACGTTAATTTTTTCATTGATTTAAAAGTTTGCCCATGATTTGTTGTTTGCATGTCTCGTGTGTTAATTTAGTTTCAAAATGCTATGATTTGAATATGATTTGGTAATTGTTGCTTTTGTTTAATTAATTGATTTAGGAATTCGATTATTGTGTTAGATTCGAAATTTTTGATTTAAAAAATTGACTTAGGAATACATTTAGGAGTTAGAATTTGTTTAAATTTGATTAATTGTCACTTTGATTTTTGAATTATTTTGAATAGTTGATTAATTGTTACAATTTGTATAGGAATTATTTTGATCGAACATTAAGCGATTTAAAAGCTTTTAGTTTATCACTACTGGTCCCAAGCCCAGATAAATGATAAGAGTTTTAAAAATAAAGTTTAAAACTACCTCCAATTTCATTTTGTATCTTAGGCCTCCAAAAACCTTGAGCCGCCCCTTATAAACATGGGCGTTATAATCTTTTCCGTGATTTGTTTGTTAGTGTTGTGGTCCGATATACATATTCGATCGCTATGCACCATCATACATCATCATTCTTGATTATTCAGCCAATACACAAAGAATCTTTGTATTGTTACTTGAATGTGAAAAGAAAAACAACAAGAAATACCATGAAAACCTCCATAAAAGTCAATGATGAGTAAACAAATAGATGAAAGATACGAACACAATCGTTGTGATTGATAAATGATACAGACACAAGCGTCACGACGAATAATGGATATAGGAAACTTCGTCAAAATTATTCTCTTATATAATATGCCCTAAATCATAGTATATTGCTTTTGAGTAAATTTTAATGTATTTTTTTAGGATTAATAATATGCAAACACATATTTGTAGAATATTTGTATTCACTAGAACTATAAATTTTACTTGAGTTCATGGATCCGACTCAAAGCTTTTGTCTTGATTTGATACTAAGAACATGCTAAGGAAGAATAAGTTCGTTTTAGTTCTGAAACTTGTGATTTTTCAATGCCTTTTAGTCGATTATTAAATTTAATTCGTATAAAGTATGATTTATCAAATAAATAGAGAAAAGATAGAAGCATTATCATTGTATCAAGAAACATCAAATGAATTCTTTATTAAACTCAAAACACTTAAACAAAGATAAGAAAACCAGAAAATACATCAATAAATCTAAAACTTTAATGTCACCGCACGAAGAAATATAAACTCTCAAACAAAACGACACAAAGACCTAACATAATACATAAAGATGGTGAATGCTCATGAACACCAAGGATCAAACCCTGACTAACATATTGTATATATAAGGATGTGTAATGTATATTTTCATTGGCTTAACTCTAGGCATTCGGGTGTGTAAAACTATTGAAGGGGGTCAATGTAACAGTTTCATAGTGAGTAGAGACTTAGAACACTTAACAGATTAAATAGGGAACCAGCTAGTTATGATGATACTAAGAACACAAGTAATGAGACAGAACAAGAAAAAGATAATATTGGTTTTCAAGAATGATTTATATTGCTCTTAAGTTCTTTTACAAGTGTTACAAAGCATAAAAATAAAGACAAATACTCGAGACACTTTATACTACATCCTACAACCGTATTCTGAAAGCCAGCAGGAAACACAAATCTAGACAACAAGATTAATATAAAGTCAAAAGGGAGATTCCCTTTTGACTTATGACTATAACATACCATAGCTCACATCTTAATATATTATAAAAAGAATAAAAATACATAAGTAGAAAGTTACATACAAAATACCTTAATCTACAGTTGACAAAAGTATGGATTTTTCACCAACTCATCTAAGTTGGTGAGTCTTCAGAGATGCAACGAAAAGTGGTTCAACTTTTGTTAAAAGTTAATCAGAGAAAAGCATGTTTCCACTGTCTTCGGAAGAAATCAATCTTTGGCTTCGAAACACTTTTTCTTTGAAGCTTCGAAAGACTTCATCTTTGGCATCAGAAAATATGGTCTTTTGGCTTCGAAGATTTGATACTTAGCATAATTCACTGAGTTGGTTGTATCAACCTCTAAGTGTAATCCTTACAGCGTGTCACTTCAATTCCAATAAAATATTTCAAATTGCTAAGATATTCAATGTTAAACATTACGTTTAGCTCAGTCTTCGTGTCTAGAATCTTAGTATGATTGTTACCCACTATATCACATCGTTACCGTAATTCAAGGCTACTCAAAATCTCTATCATATTTTTGGTGAAAATTGTGTGATCAGCTTTGAATTGGTTGAAGCCCAGGTCAAGTAAGACAATGGTAAATTTTTAACATCAATTTCTTGAAGCATGTTTTAAATCATAAAAGGATTTTCTTAGTCTACATACTCTTATTTCTCCATTCTTGGCAACGCTTTGAGGAATTTTCAAAAGCCTTGAGGACTTTCAGTGTAATTTACTCTAAAAAAATACTTGGTTAAATTTAATTGCGTTAGATCAATTATATAAATGGAAATTTATATATTACACTGTATGCACATTTAATATTTGGATATATATATATATATATATATTATATAGATATATATATATATATATATATTATATATATATATCTATATATATAGAGAGAGAGAGAGAGAGAGATAGAGAGAGAGAGAGGAGGGATCCTAAGAAAACCACAAAGTTATGTGAAAACTAGAGAAAACCAATGAAATCGGTCACATAACTTGTAAATTTTAATCACTACCCCTTATATTTGTGTGTGTGTATATATAAACAAGGGTATGGATCAAATGAAAAACCGTAGCATGGTTTTACACATACGTCACATATAGGTTACGTATACGTAACCATTTTCCCTTCGACATAGTGCTACGTATACGTAAAACTCTTCATTCTCGTATTTATGTTCAACATATATGTAAAAATGCTTAAATAATAACTTTTAACAATTAAAATAACATAACATTTATGAATATGTAACTGTTTTCCTTAGTTTTCTTTGGTTTTCACATAACTATTGGTTTTCTCAGGAACCATCCCCGATATATATATATATATATATTATATATATATATATATATATATATTATATATATATATATATATATATATATATATTATATATATATATATATATATATATATATAATACATATTAGAAGGATAATATTGTAATTTTATTCGAAGTCTAAGACACCTATACAACATTTTAAGCATAAAAAACAAGTGTTTTATGCAATAGTATCATTTTTGCCGCCATTTAATTGATTTTTTCTAATTATTGTATTATTTAATACACATTATGAATATATCATTTAATAATATGATATTATTTAATTCACTTTACTAAATTTTATTTTATTTATACTAATATAAATTGACATTTAAATTTATAGTTACTAATCATATTTTTATAACAAAATACTTTTTAAATTACATATTATTTTATTTAAATACTTATATCTATATCTATACTACTATATAATATATCTCTTTGGATAGAGATGCAATTTTGCCAAGCATAAAGGTTTTGAAGCAACATGTACAAAGGAGTGCAATATATTTAAGAGGGGTAGAATATAAATTAATTAAGATTTTAAGACACTTTAGGAGTGATATGGTCAGGGGCGTCTCAACGTTTTTAGAGGCCTAAAGCGAAGATGAAATCGGAGGCCTTTTAAAACTTTATTTTTATAAACTCTCATGTTCTGAAGCACAAGCACTAGTTGATTCATGATTCCTCAGTTAATTCAAAACAAATCCTAATTGATTCAATCATTTTATATTCTAATAAACTATAACAAGTAAAATGCTAAAACAAATAAACAATTAGCAATGTGCAAATCAAATAAAAAGAAGCATATACAAAACTAAAACAAATTTAGAACAATTATCAATTAACAACTTGTCCCTAGGACAAAGAATTAAAGAAAAATAATTAGCAATACATTAAGCAATTTATCTTATTTAGAGAGAGAATCAATTAATTAGAGAACCCGTTTAGCCTAGTACCTAATCGTGATTCCGTTACTACACTAGATGTCCAGATGGAATCGAAGTTTAAAGGCTTCTTAATTGCAACGAAATCAAAGAAGCAAATCGTAACTCCACCGGATGAATTAGAGAAGCAAATTAATATTGGGGGGGGGGGGTCTTAGTCGTGATTCCAGTGAAGAAATTGAAGTTTTGAGTGGCTCGGTTCGTTTGGGGCAAGCAAAATCATAAGCGAGTCATGGGTGCGCAGTTGTTCATCTTAACCATTTGACTTTGTTCGTCTCTTCCTTTCAACTCCCCCCACTCCAGCCCCCCAATCAGGAATTCACCAATAGCCTGTGATGAAGATCTACGACCTGCCGACCTAGGTTTCCTTCTTTCTTTCATTCATTCTATTTTTTAATTTAGTTTATTTTGGGCTTAGATCGAAAATGAGCTATACAATAAAATTTATTTTTTGGTGGCCTATTAGAATGAGTGGGCCTAAAGCTCTAGCTTATTTTTTAAGCTGTTGAGACGCCCCTGGATATGGTAAATTTATCCATTAATTTTACATATACCTTGACATTTTGCCCTTGTGTGTATCATGTATTTAATAAATATTATTAATACATTATTTAATAATATGATATTATTTAATTTACTTTATTATATTTTATATTATCTATGATACTAAATTAACATTTAAATTTATATTTACTAATTAGATATTTATAACTAAATACTATTTAAATTACATATGATTTTATTTAAATATTGAAGTATATAAGTTTTAGATATATATATATATATATATATATATATAATATATATATATTATATATGTATTCATATTTATATAATACTAATATTTTTCTAGGGGTATATTGTGAGCTTAGTAATTTTGATATATATCTATATCTTTTATAATAAAAGTAGAATGAGGATAGAATGATAATTTTATATATAGACCAAAACACGTACATGAAAAGTCATTCTTAAATTTAAAAAATTAACCATTTATTCCCTTAGTGAGAAATGAGGTTCTATGTTAAATAGCACTTTTGGCGTCACATAAGAAGGTCGGGCAATCAGGGGGAAATGCATGTAGTTCTCATAGCATGTGAGGTGATCAGGATGATCTCAACATCAATAGAAGTCGTTTTACAGTATTCTGACTAACAACTACAACGCGAAATTGTTGGTTATTTCTTGGCACTCCAGGAAACAATAATGCCCCTAAGATATATGCTATAGCCATAGGTTGATCTGCGAGTGTCATAGCATCTGGCACAATCAGCATTAGAATATCCAAGAACAGAGGTATGAACTGGTCTTGAGAAAGTGAGGTCGGAGGCAAGTGTGTCGTTGATGTAGCGAAGGATACGTTTCACTTGTTGGCTAACTTGATTAAAGGCGTAAAATATATCATATCTTGTAACACTTAGATATTAAAGAACACTTATAAGAGACTGGTAGTGAAGTCCAGTAGTGATGGACTTATTTGGGGCTAACAACATGTGGATGGGTTTGGCATAAAAAAGACTATGTTGGATCTAGAAAGGCTGGTGCAACCAAAACCAAATTACTTAGACTATTTTGGTGTAACTAATAAAGGACTTTCAAAGCTAAGTGTGAAACTTTTGAAGGAAATGGAGTTCTACCGAAGACAAGTTCAAGATCATCTTCCAAAGGAAAACTCCAACTTTCGAAGACAAAGTATTCTCTTCTGAAGTTCAAGACTTAGAAGAAATCAAAAGGTCAACTTCCGAAGTATGAAGATATGAAGAAGTCCTCAAGCCTCGGAAGAAGTAGCCTCTTTCGAAGTATAAGTGGCTTCGGAAGAACTTGTTCTTCCAAAGCCAACTAACCTTCGGAAGACACTACTATGAACCCGTGGACATAAGTATGGTCTCTCTGACACTCTGCTGCAGACCTCTGATATACTGCATGGCGTTTTCTCTAAAGCCATGTAGTTGACCATACTTGTAACGCCCGAAAATTTTCTTTGAAGCCGATGAAAGAAGAAAAATAAATAAAGTCCAAAGTCAAGGGACCAAACTCGCCAACGAGAGAAACTTTGAGGAATAGGAGTATAAAAGGGGGAGAGCACCCCTTTTCTTGCCATTTTTCAGCCAAGAAGGGAAGAGAGGAGAAAAGAAGGAGAAAAGGAGGAGAAAAGCTTGGTTCGGGTGGATTCGAGCGTGGAAATCGTCGTGTAGCGGGTCAAATCGAAGCTCTACTCGACGAGATCGTTAAGGTGAGTTCTAGGACCCCTCTTTTACACGTTTTCAACTGATTTTGGGGCTAGAACACATCTGAAAACCTATTTTTCGAGTTTTTGGGTGAAAACCCGTTTTTATGCATGTGTGTATGTGTTTGATGCGTTTGGAGCTTGATTTCTTGCGTGGTTATGCTTGAATGAGGTCGTGGTATGTTTCCCTAAGGTTTAGAAGGGCTGATTTGTGCTTAAAAGAGGTTTGGAAAAGGTTGGAGGCCGAAAACCCTCGCCTGCAGTCGGATGAACTGCATTCTGCATCAGCTAGGGCTAGGCGACCGACTGGAGGGCGATTGGAGGCCATTCGGACGATTGGCGTGCGAACTGAGGTCCATGCGCACGACTGCCATGTGACTGAGGTTCATACGCATGATGGTCATGCGATTTAAGTTCATGTGTCTGTAAGGCATGCGATTGAAGGAGTGTGCGACTGAGGTTCATTCGCACAAAGGTTATGCGACTGAATTCCATGCGCCTAGAGGCCATGCGACTGAGGTTCATTCGCACGAAGGGTATGCGACTGGAGCCCATGCGCCTGAAGTCATGCGACTGAAGGCGATACGCATGAAAGCTTGCGATTGAGAGTCCATACGCATAGATGTCCATTCGCCCATACTCCATTCGCATAGGGTCTATTCGCCTGATGTCCATTCGCCTAAGTGTTCAGTCGCCTGGAAGGTCATGCGACTGGAGGGTGTCCATACGCCCAAGTATGGTTCATACACCTGAAAAGAACAACGATTTATCTTATGACCTTCGAGGGAAGGTGCAGTTATGGGTTATTGACTCGGGAGGTGTTTTCCCGTAGGCTCGTGTGGTTGACTTCCGATTCATAGACATTATGTTGGGCCCGATGATAATGAGATATGTATGACTTATGTGTTATGTTAGGCATGGTCGGTGCCGTGTGATGCATAGTATGTATGATGCCCTGTATGGTGATGTGTGTATGTTTATGTTTATGTTCCTTATTATGTATGTTTATCTTTCCATGGCTTTGCGTTGAACGTTAACGAATGAAATGAAGTATTATGTAACGTAAAGTGTAAAGTACTAAAAAGTCTTGCAAGCATTGGATATCAGGGTCCTTCTTTGTGATCGACCATTTATATAGAACCTCTACCGCTTACCTCTAGTACTGGGCATACGCTTAGCTGTTCATTATTGACTTCGGCCCTAGCTAAATGGTTCGGGGTGTAGCATATGGTATTGGTACGGAAGATATATTATGCGCAAGTAAAGATATAATGAATGAATGAATGGATGAATGAAGAAGATAATAAAGATATTATCTATGTGTACGTATGATGTGTATCATGCAAAAGTAACGAATGGTTTAAATAAATGAAAGGAAGTATGTTTATTATAAAACTAGAACTCACTCAGCAACACTGACTTTTTATGTGTTTCCAGTTGGCAGGTAATGTTGCTGAGGATGGCGCTGCGAGGCTACTCAGCTCTTTTTGATGGCATCCATTTGTATAGGGCTTTTGTGATGTAATGCAACAATATATTTTGTAACTGATTAACGATGTATTATTTGGCAAAAGCTTTATAACGTAATGAGATGTCTATTTGATAATCCCGCTGCATGTTTTATGAAAGTTGAATATAATTATTTGTTATATGTGTGATGAATGACCAACTGTAGGTGTCCCGGGAATGGGGCTTACAAGTGGGTATCAGAGCCAAAGTTTTAGTGAAATGGGTAAATTTTCAAAATAAACCTTAACTTAAACTGAAATGGGACGGAAGGGAATGGGATGCCAATCTGAGTAGCTGCGTGCCATCAGGTAATTTTTTAAAGTTAATCGATATTACGTGCGCATGTTATGTGGGTTATGTGTTGCTGATAGATTTAGATATTGATATAGTCAGGACAGGTAATGCTCGGGTATGAAGAGTAAAGTAAGTGGCTAATCACAACTGGCCGTAATTAGGGACTTACTATACTTGACATAAACTGAGCTGTTCTTCCTGAATGACCGTGTTAGTGTTTGAATCTTTCAGTGTGTTTAGAGGATGGCCGGTGGTAGATCTTCGAAGGCTGTGTCAGGTGAAGGTTGTGGTGGACGTGGTGCTGGACGCGTGTCATGAGGAGCATGACAAGGGTTGCTGAGATGGCACCCGAAGAGCTTGAAATCCATCACCCGGAATGCGGTGATGATAGTGCTAACCTGAGGACCGCAAAAAAGAGGCTGTGGTTGCGGGAGTTCAACATGCGATGCAGACGATTCTGCGTTTATTGTGACTGAGGTAATTAGGGCGGTGAAGGAGACGACCGTGATTGATGTAAACAAGGAGGGTAGCGACGACAAGAATTTGAAAGGAAAGCGGGTTGAACGTGAGAGTGTCACCCCAATAACAACAAGGCTGCGAGGGTGGATGACCGACGTGTGGTCACATCCAATATGGGGGTGACGGGTTGTGGTAACTGTGGACGAAAACACCCCGGGGAATGTAGATTGGGGACCAATGTATGTTTCCGTTGTGGAAGGACCGGTCATGTGGCAAGAGAGTGTGGGGTGGTACGGTGCTATAACTGTAGTGAAGGGGTCACATAAGCAGGACTGCAATGCACCAAGGGCAGAGAGTTTCTGGAGCAAGGAAGACGACCAGAACTGGAGGGCATGGGGCAAGTGCCGAGCTTCCATGATGACTTAGGAGAAGGCTAGTACGGACCCCGGTGTTGTGTCAGGTACGTTTCTAGTAAAGTTAGTTGATTTTGGTGCGAGTAAGAGTTTCATTTCTGCTGCCTTTTGTGCTAAGTTGCCCATTAGGGGTAGAGGTATTGATAAGCCCTTCGATGTAGAAACTGCCATAGGTAACTCTACCAGGATTTCGATGCGATAGATGGCCGTGACTTGGAATTAGAAGGTCATAAATTTTTAGTTAGACCATTCGTGATGACCTTAGGCGGTTTCGATGTAGACCTAGGAATGGATTGGTTGACAGAATACGAGGCGAATATCGTGTGTCGCAAGAAGATGATCCGATTGAAAGCGCTTGACGGGTGTTCGGTGACGTTTTTGGTGATCGGGTCACGGCGATCCCGGAAGCAATATCAATGGCGGTGGCGGGAAAGTGTATGAGGCGTGGATGTAGTACCTATTTGGCCTACGTAAAGGATGTGGGTGCACCGACACCGCAACTGTCCAATGTACCGGTTGTGTGCGACTTTCCAGATGTGTTTCCCGAAGACCTACCAGGAGTGTCACGGGACCGTGAGATTGAGTTTCAGATTGACTTGATACAAGGTGCCCAACCAGTAGCGAAGGCACCGCATCGGTTGGTTCCGGTCCGGCTGAGCTAAAGAGAATTGGTGGAGTAATGGCAAGAACCGTTTGATCAGGGGTTGGTTAGACCGAGTATCTCTCCTTGGAGTGCTCCGGTCTTATTTGTGAAGAATAAAGACGGTAGTATGAGGATGTGTGCAGACTAGCGTGAGTTGAATAGGCTGACAGTGAAGAATCGGTACCCCTATCGAGAATTGATGATCTGTTTGATCAGCCCTAGAGTACCAGTTGGTTTCCAAGGATAGACCTTCGATCTGGATATCATCAGTTGAAGGTATCCTAAAACAGCTCTTTGCACGCATTATGGACACTACAATTTTCTCGTTATGTCTTTTGGTTTGACCAATGCGCCAGCTGCTTTTATGGATTGGATGAATCGAGTGTGTCGACCCATGTTAGATAAATCAGTTATGGGTTTATGGAGGATATCCTGATTTATTCGAATGGCGAGGGGGAGCATGCCGATCACATTCGAGAGGTGTTGGAGACGCTAAGAAGGAAGAAAATGTATGCCAAAGTTCTCCAAGTGCGCATTCTGGTTGCGCGAGGTTTAGTTTTGGGTCAGGTAGCGAACCCCGACGGGATTATGGCGGAACCGGCAAGGTGGAGGCGGTGATGCAATGGAAGTTTTCTAAGATGCCATCAGATTCGTAGCTTCTTGGGTTTGGCGGACTACTACACAGAAGATTCATTCAAGACTCCTCCAAGATCGCCTCTCCACTAACTAAGTTGATCCGGAAAGATGTGAAACTTGTATGGGGGTCAAGCTCAAGAGAAGGCGTTCGATGAATTGAAGGCAAGACTGATTCAAGCTCCCATTCTGTAAGGTAGAAGGAAAGGTTATAGCCTATGCACCCGACAGTCGAAGGTCACGAGGTAGAAAGCCTAAAGACAGGCAGAAGTCGTATGCCGATAAGAGACGTTGGCAGATTAAATTCCAGGTGGGTAATAGAGTTATGTTGGAAGTCTCACCTTGGAAAGGTATCATTCGGTTCAGAAAGCGGGGCAAGTTGAGCTCGAGGTACATAGGGCCTTTCCGAGTCATGGCTCGAGTAGGAAATGCTGCTTATAGCTTGGAGCTACCAGAGGAACTAAGTGGGATTCACCCAATATTCTACGTATCTCATCTGATGATATGATTGGCGGATGAAGATATGGTTGTCCCACTAGATGATATCGAAGTAGATGAACGACTCAATTATGTGGAGCAACCAGTGGCAAATCATCGATCGAAAAGAGAAGAGACTGAGTAATAGAGTGGTTCCACTTGTGCGCGTACAGTGGAAGCACAGGAAAGGATCCGAGTCAACGTGGGAGACTAAGGAAGAAATGAGACAGCATTATCCACGTTTGTTCAAAGAATAACAGGTTTCGGGGACGAAACCTATTTAGGGGGGTGGACTTGTAACGCCCGGAATTTTCTTTGAAGCCGATGAAAGAAGAAAGATAAATAAAGTCCAAAGTCGAGGGACCAAACTCGCCAACGAGAGAAACTTCGAGAAATGGGAGTATAAAAGGGGGAGAGCACCCCTTTTCTTGCCATATTTCACAGCCAAGAAGGGAAGAGAGGAGAAGAGAAGAAGAAAAGAGGAAAAAGCTTGGTTCAGGTGGATTCGAGCGTGGAAATCATTGTGTAGCAGGTCAAATCGAAGCTCTACTCGACGATCGTTAAGGTGAGTTCTAGGACCCTCTTTTACACGTTTTCAACTGATTTTGGGGCTGGAACACATCTGAAAACCCATTTTTCGAGTTTTTGGGTGAAAACCCGTTTTTATGCATGTGTGTATGTGTTTGATGCGTTTGGAGCTTGATTTCTTGCGTGGTTATGCTTGAATGAGGTCGTGATATGTTTCCTTAAGGTTTAGAAGGGCTGATTTGAGCTTAAAAGAGGTTTGGAAGAGGTTGGAGGCCGAAAACCCTCGGCCGCAGTAGGGATGAACTGCATTCTGCATCAGCTAGGGCTAGGCGACCGACTGGAGGGCGATTGGAGGCCATTCGCCCGATTGGCGTGCGACTGAGGTCCATGCGCACGACTGCCATGCGGCTGAGGTCCATACGCATGATGGTCATGGGATTGAAGTTCATGTGTCTGTAAGGCATGCGATTGAAGGAGTGTGCGACTGAGGTTCATTCGCACGAAGGTTATGCGACTGAAGTCCATGCGCCTGGAGGCCATGCGACTGAGGTTCATTCGCACGAAGGATATGCGACTGGAGCCCATGCGCCTGAAGTCATGCGACTGAAGGCCATACGCATGAAAGCTATGCGACTGAGAGTCCATACGCATAGATGTCCATTCACCCATAGTCCATTCGCATGGGGTCTATTCGCCTGATGTCCATTCGCCTAAGTGTTCAGTCGCCTGAAAGGTCATGCGACTGGAGGGTGTCCATACGCCCAAGTATGGTTCATACGCTCGAAAGAACAACGGTTTATCTTATGACCTTCGAGGGAAGGTGCAGTTATGGGTTTTGACTCGAGAGGTTCCCGTAGGCTCGTGTGAGTTGACTTCCGAGGTCATAGACGTTATGTTGGGCCCGATGATGATGATGATATGTATGACCTTATGTGTGATGTTAGGCATGGCGGTGCGTGTGATGCATAGTATGTATGATGTCCTGTATGGTGATGTGTGTATGTTTATGTTTATGTTCCTTATTATGTATTTTATCTTTCCATGGCTTTGGGTTGAACGTTAATGAATGAAATGAAGTATTATGTAACGTAAAGTGGAAAGTACTGAAAAGTCTTGCAAGCATTGGATATCAGGGTCCTTCTTTGTGATCGACCATTTATATAGAACCTCTACCGCTTACCTCTAGTACTGCGGCATACGCTCAGCTGTTCACGTATTGACTTCGGCCCAGTAGCTAAATGGTTCGGGGTGTAGCATATGGTATTGGTACGGAAAATATCCGATGCGCAAGTAAAGATATAATGAATGAATGGATGGATGAATGAAGAAGATAATAAAGATATTATCTATGTGTATGATGTGTGATCATGCAAAAGTAACGAACGGTTTTAAATGAAAGTAAGTATGTTTTATTATAAAACTAGAACTCACTCAGCAACACTGACTTTTTATGTGTTTCCAGTTGGCAGGTAATGTTGCTGAGGATGGCGTTGCGAGGCTACTCAGCTCTTTTTTATGGCATCCATTTGTATAGGGCTTTTGTGATGTAATGCAACAATATATTTTGTAACTGATTAACGATGTATTATTTGGCAAAAGCTTTTATAACGTAATGAGATGTCTATTTTGATAATTCCGCTGCAATGTTTTATGAAAGTTGAATGTAATTATTTGTTATATGTGCAATGAATGACCAACTGTAGGCGTCCCGGGAACGGGGCCTTACAATACTTTATTCCACTGTTCACCTTTATCAGTTAGTATAGTTGCCAACTTTGTTAGTGACAAAAGGTAAGTCATGGACATGTCATGGCTACCATATCTTAGATAATACTTTATCTCAGATACCTTAACTTTAGCATTGTAGTATATGCTTTAGTCATAGGTTTCCAGCTGGTATCAAAGTATATCCGGCTGTAGTATCTAGTATATATAGTTTCTCATTGTAACTCATGTAATATGCTTGTAAGTGTCTTGTAATACTTTGAGTTGAGAAGTAATATATACAAGTACCTTGAAAATCATTTCTTTGTCTTCTTTGCTACTTAGTATATTATTATCAACTCTTAGAAGGGATTCTGCTTCATCATCTGATCCGAGTGTGTTACAAGTGAGCTTGAGAGAAAAACTAAGTGTTAAAGTGTTAAAAAACTGATCCCGCAATTGGTATCAGTTTACTCCTCCTTACATCACACTCAAAATGGTCCTCAACCAAAAGTCTGAAGTAGAGATGCGGACGATGAATAAAGCACTCATCATCACCCCTGAAAACTTTAGATCATGGAGCAGATGCATGGAAGGCTTCATCAGGTATCAAAACAATAAAATATGGCAATCTATTGTAAATGGCCCTTACAAACCAAAGGTGGCAGCACCAGGTGGAAACGGTGCCATGATAAAGAAGGCTGTTGAAGACTACTCAGATGAAGACCGGAAGAAGCTGGACATTGACATCAATGCCATGACAGTTCTAAGGACTGCTATACTCAACTCCATCATAGTGGGGTTTGAGCATTGCAACTCAGCCAAAGAACTGTTTGATGCACTTGCTCAGATGTACTCTAGCTCTAATGACTCCAAGAAGGATTCCCTGAAGCAACAGTTTGAGAACTTCACTTAATTGTTGGAGAGACCCTCAGCCAGCAATACTTCAGGTATATGGATCTTATATCCTCCCTTCAGTCTATGGGAATCGCCCTTGAACTAAGAGATCTCACAAGAAAGTTCATGAGTGCACTCCCAAATGAGTGGATGTTCTACTGTGTCTCTATCAAGAGGACAGAAAATCTGAACACTCTCACCATGACTGAACTTTATGGCATCCTTGATGGATACCGTTTAGAGATGGAGAACAAGAGAGGTCATAAGACAAGCAGACCCTTGAGTCTTCCTGCTAGCAATGCTTTAATGGTTGCCGAAGGCTTAGGGACCCCCCAACCTCAACAGTACCTGACATACACCCAGCAGCCATCCTGTTTTTCTGAGCCATACGTTACATTCCCTGAGACTCCAAGGTCTCAACAGGCTCAGCAAAGTTCTTTTCAAGACAGTTGTGCCTTTGTCTCTGGAAATGAGCACTCTAGAGACTCTCAGTACTGCTTTGATGATCTAGAGTGTTTCAGCCCAGATGATGTGGAGTATGTGGACATAGTCCAATAGATGGCTCTGTTAACCTATAGAGCGAAGAAGTTCTTCAAAAGAACTGGAAGGCAATTTCCTCAGAACCCAACCAACAGCAAATTTGGGTTTGAAAAGACTAAGGCCAAATGTTACAACTGTAACTAACTTGGTCACTTTGCCAGGGAATGCTAGGCTCCCAAGTTGAATCCGGGAACCCCACAGGCCTCCACACATCCCTCTACACCAAAGGCTACTGGAAAGTCAACTGAAACAACTGCTATGGCTCAAGAGGTTGACTGGAACTTCATGGTACATGATGTGACTCCTACTTAAGCACTCATGGATGGAACAGATGACAATAAGGTATATGAACATCTCTGTACTCCAGCTTGTATGCTAAGGTTAAGTTATATCAGGACTACAATATGGAAATTAAATCCGATATTGAGTCTTTAAATGTTTTAAAATCTGATTTTAAAAGGGCTGAATTTGACTGTCAAAAGAAAATTGAGGAGTTAGAGAAAACTGTGTCCTTGTTAAAACATGAACATACAAACTATAAGACTCAAATTAAGGATTTAATATCCAAATTGTCTGAGGCTCAAGTCCAGCTTGTCACAGCTGAGGCTCAAGCCAGGAAGCATGCTATTTTTGAGCAAAACTTCCAAGCCATTCTTGCATCATCCTCTCACTCAAAACTTTGTTACCAAAACAAAGGTGGGTTGGGAACCAATGAAATTGCTTCACCACACTCTTATGAGTCTATTAGACAACCAAGGTGTGGTACTGAAGAGCAAGAGGTTTCATCTGCTGACCCACCTTCTCATGAGTCAAAGAGTGATTCAACTATGAAGACCATCACAGGGAAGAACCAAGTAATTTAACCCACTCCTACCGGTGATGATCAACCCCTAACCACCAAAGCCAAAAAAACAGAGCTAAGGCAACCAGAAAACTGCCAAGAAAGTGGTTGAGTCCAGGCTGAAGATAGACCCAAATTAAAAGGGTGTATTCATCTCAGCTAGATTCTAGGTGGTAGGCAACTCTGATTCAGGAAAGGGGTGTAGTACCAGCACTCCTGTCCTACCAAAGGATCAAAAGTTAAAAGGAAAGATTGCTGATGAAAAAGAAGAACAAAAAACATCAATCCTCAAGTTCCCAAAAGATTAACATTGCATGCATAATGTGTGGTCTGCAAAACCACATGGCCTAAGATTGTTACTACAATCCTGCTAGCACACATTATGTAAACAATGTTAAAAGAGAAGGAGTCAGAAAAGGTTTCTCATTTGGACCTTATAAAATGGTTCAAGTGATGAAAAAGGGAAAGCTTGTTTCCGAAGCAAGGTTGCTTTCGGAAGAAAGTCCTTCTTCCGAAGGGAAAATGGCTTCGGAAGTTAAAGCTGTCAAGACTCAAAAGAACAAAAGAGTCCCCTTGAAACCATCCCAGAAGAAGACTACTTAGGAAGAAAAGGTGGTGAAGGTTTCTTCCGAAAAGAAAGAAGCTTCGGAAGAATGCCAAGCTGCACAAGCTTCAACAAACTCATCTTTTATGATCAACCAAGGGATGGAATGGAAAATCAAGAAAGATGCTGCAGCCCAAACATTTTCTTCAAAGACATCCATTGAACCCACATGCATAAACTTTGGTTCAATTATGTCACTATCATTGGAAGAACCCAAGACCAACAAAGCTTGGGTTTCCAATCAAAACTAATCATCTCATCTTATGTGCAGGCACATCCATATGACAAGAATAACCATGTATGAATTGTGGATTGTGGATGCTCCAGGCAGATGACAGGAAACAGATCTCTCCTTCAACAATTCCAACATTTTGATGGAGGTCCTGTCCAGTTTGGAGGTGAGGCCGGAGGATATATTTCTGGCAGAGGAAGTATATCCAATGGAAACTTAAAAGTTGACAAAGTACACTTTGTCAAATAGCTTCAACATAAACTGTTAAGTGTTTCTTAGTTTTGTGATCAAAAGCATCAAATGCTCTTCACAGAACATGAGTGCATTATCCTCAAACCCGGGATGACAATTCCTCAGGAATTGGTGCTTCTTAGATCTCCCAGGAAAGGGGATATGTACAAGCTTGATATGAACAATTCTTCCCTAATAGGTGAAGTATCATGCTTTCTTTCCAAAGCTAATGGTGATGAATAAACTATCTAAAAATAACTTGGTACATGGTTTGCCTAAAAAGGATTTTTTTGCAAAGATAACTGTGTTGCATGCCTGAAAGGGAAGCAACACAAGACATCTCATAAATCCAAAGGTGTTAACTCTATCACCAGTCCATTACAGTTATTGCACATGGATTTATTTGATCCCACAAGTATAATGAGCATTAGAAGGAAATCATATTACCTTGTGATTGTTGATGATTTTACAAGATTTACATGAGTATTTTTTTAAGAACTAAAGATGAAACTACTGAAACTTTAAAATCTTTTATTCTTAAAATAGAAAATCAAATTGATCACCAGGTTAAAATAATTAGAAGTAATCAAGGGACTGAGTTTAAGAATCAAGTTCTTGACTCATTCTGTAACTCAAAAGGGATTGCTAGACAATATAGTGCTCCTAGAACTCCTCAAGAAAATGGTGTTGCTGAGAGGAGGAACATGACATTTATTGAGGCTGCTCGGACCATGTTAGCTGATTCAAAGCTGCCTCTAACATTTTGGGCAGAGGCTGTCAGCACTGTATGCTATGTGCAGAACAGGGTTCTTGTAGTTAAGCCACATGGAAAACCCCTTATGAGCTATGGAACAAGAGGCCACCGTTCATTGGCTTTCTAAGGTCCTTTGGCAGCAGGTGTACCATACTTAACACAAAATACAATTTGGCAAAATTTGCTGAAAAGTCGGATGATGCTATCTTTGTTGGATATTCCTCTAACTCTAAAGGTTATAGAGTTTATAACATCAAAAAACAACAATTTGAGTAATCTTTCAACATTTTTGTCAATGAGCACACTCCTTGTGTTAGGGGTAATGGCCCTGATCATATCTTTGATTTAGAATTGTTTCCAAACTACAGCTGGAACAGGTGCTCAAATTGACTGTGATGAAGAACAACTGTTTGAGCTACCCAGACCTATTCCAAGTTCTCCAAGAGCTGCAGAAAATCAAGCTTCTACTATTGGCAGATCTGATAGCATGACTATCTCAAGGGATAGTGGAGTTTGAACCAGTGATCCACCTAATGACCTTCAAACCTCATCATGTGACACTGCACAACACCAAGCTGATGGAAGTAGCATCTTGAAGGAACAGGCAACTGTTAATGCTTCTTCACAGCCAGCAAATGATGATGATGTTTCTCATTCATTCAGTCAGTCCTCATTGAATGAGTTTGAAACACACAGCTGGTACCAATTTCGGATGAATGGGGAATTAAGTCGCTCTTTGATCTGCAGAATAAGGCCTACGAGCTCTCTCTTTTCTTTTATGGATGGAACGTTTGTTCAGGACCTCAGGACATGCTAGGGTCCCGTTGAATTATACCTACCTGGTCAATCCCGCCACAGAGGTAGTTTTCCACCTCTCGAACACATAGATGCAACCGTCCCCGTATCGAAAAAGGATGGGAAGGACTTTTCTTTTAGAAAGCTAAACTAAATAAAGCTTGTCCCAAGGACGATTTCCCACTCCCAAATTTAGATGTCGGGGTACAAAACGCTGTAATTTATGGAAAAAGACCCGGACTCTCATTCACTTACTATAGGCCGAGGAGCGTAGATTCCTGAGCAAAATATGTCCAATCTAGATCTATCTTTGCGACTGGAGGTAATTCCTAGACTTAGGATTCACAACAGTCTGAGAACATCATAGGAGAAGTCTCTAAGAGTGTGAGAACAAGAGGACAAACTCACAATGGGAATGTCTACTTGTACTCATGCTTTTTATCCCAGATGGAACCAAGAAGGTAAAAGATGCCTTGAAAGATAGTAGCTGGGTTTAATCAATGCAAGAGGAGCTGCTTCAATTCAAGAGACAAAAGGTTTGGAACCTATGTCCACTACCATCTGGTCAAGTACCAATAGGCACCAAATGGGTTTTCAAAAACAAGAGAGACGATAGAGGCTTGATCATCAAAAATAAGGTAAGACCGGTAGTTCAAGGATACAATCAAGAGAAGGAAATTGATTATACTGATGTCTTTGCACCAGCTGCAAGACTTAAGGCAGTTAGGATCTTCCTGGCTTATGCTATATCCAAGAATTTTACTGTCTACCAGCTTGATGTCAAGTGTGCCTTTCTATATGGGGATATAGATAGGGAAGTCTATGTGTTCCAACCACCAGGATTTGAAGACCCACAACACCCTAACTATGTGTGAAAATTGGATAAAGCTCTATATGGGCTGCACCAAGCACCTAGGCTGTGGTATGAGACATTATCTCAGTTTCTCCTGAAGAATGGTTACACTAGAGGTACCATTGACAAGACTCTTTTCATAAGGAAGTCTGGAAAGAACATCTTGCTTGTTCAAGTCTATGTTGATGACATCATATTTGGTTACTCAAATGACCAAATGTGTAAACACTTTGAGAGCATTATGAAGAAGAAGTTTGAGATGAGTTCTATGGGAAAATAGACTTTTTTCTTGGAATTCAGGTGAAGCAAATAAAGGAAGGGTTCTTCATCAATCAATCTAAATATGTCAATGACATTTTTGAAAGATTTGATAGGAAAGATTGTAAGCTAGCCAAAACACCTATACACAGAAACCATATCCTTTGTCCTGACTCTGAAGGGGAGGATACTTATCAACATCAGTATAGAGCAATTATTGGTTCACAAATGTATCTCACAGCAAGTAGACCTGATATCATGTTTGCAACTTGTATTTGTGCAAGATGTCAGGCTGCTCCAAAGGTGTCTCACCTAGTTGCTGCCAACAGAATCCTCAGATACCCTAAAGGAGCACCTAAACTAGGCCTCTGGTATCCAAGGAACAACAATTTCAATCTCTACGGCTACTCTAATAGTGACTATGGTGGCTGCAAAATCAACAAGAAATCAACATCAGGTGGATGTCAATTTCTTGGTGGAAGGATCATCTCATGGCAATGCAAGAAGCAATCTTATGTTTCAACATCTACTGCTAAAGCTGAATACATTGCTGCTGCTAGTTGCTGTGCTCAGCTGATATGGATTCAGAACCAGATGATAGACTACGGATTCAACTTCATGAGTACTCCTATTGTCACACCCCCACTAAAATAAAAGCGGAAACACGGGGATGTAACGAGATCGGGATCGTCATAACACATGGTAAGCGATAGAGATGCAATATAATAAATGATGACAAGCGTGTCATGACGACACCCGACGACAAGGGGACTTGTTTCGTGTTTAGTCAATGTTCACGACAACATAGCCATAAGCATAAACATGATAATGATTCACATAACCAAATAAAGATAAAATTGTAATGTAAATTCCCACAACCCGAGAACAAGTTTTAAAAGATTGTAATTGTTTACACATATCAACATTGATCATAAAAATTATTGTCAAAACATGTTAAGTCCCAAAAATGCATCCTAGGGCACTAAGGCAGCACACCTAGATTCCTGAACTTGCATGATCATTTGAAAAGATATGCTCAAAACGGTCAACATAATTGTTGGTAAGTTCGCAGGTTTAAGTAAATAAATAAGTAAGTGATGCTGTATAAAGTAAGCGTTATGGAATACCATGAATACAGTTATATACACAAGTAAAATCACATGACATGAGCTTTGCAACCAAACCTAGCGACGTACACAAAGAAATTGTCGGCATATATTCACCCAAGGGCCCGTTCCTGGCCACTGATGGTACCAACTAGTATACCATCAAACAAGGGCGGGGGTGTCAACCCAGTAGTACTACCAATACCTAACCGTTGGTTCCCACACTGGAATTAAATAGTTGCAAAGATAGAACCACACAGCAGACCCAAGCATGTATCAGATAAGTACTTGTAACACAGTATCACGTTGATTCCTTGTATGTAAAATGTAAGTAAGTTGTACAACATAGAAAATGGGTGAACATACTTTTCCCCCAAGTTGTAAATGATTGAAATATTGTATAAGTGTAAAAAGGGGCCACGAAACTCACTTGTTAAGTGGTAAGTATGTAAGATCAAAGTTCACAAATGTTGAATGAAAATGAACAGTCAAACACCTATTGACAGTTATTGTTAAGCATTAATGATATGAAATAAGCGCATAATAATGATTGGTCGGTTCGGGTTGTATCGGCTGGGTCGCGTGTAACACACACAAACATACACACGTACTAGACCTTATGTAGATCCAAGTACTAGACATTGTCGCCATTGTTGATGATGTTTAAGTAAAAGTTTCATTGTCATTGAAGAAGTATCAGATAAATGTCGGTAGTTATAAGTCGGTTGATAATTGTAAAGCGTCAGTTTAGCTTGTTTAGAATAGTATTTGTGCCCTTTTTAGCGTTGACTTTAATATTTGTGGCCGAACAATGGCTACTGTGTTAATGTTACCTCAGCATCACACGTCATACTCACACCACGCACAAGAAGGAAATCACACACAACAATTACAGTTGCACGACAAGACCAGACGCACGACTCAACCTCCATACGTACGAATCAACCCTCAATCGTGCGAATCAGCTTCATTCGTACGATTGAGCTTCATTCGTATTACTGGCATTCAGTCGTACCACACAACACTCAATCGCACGACTCAACCTCCATACGCACGAATCAACCTCCAATCATGCAAATTAGCTACTTTCGTACGATTGAACCTTCATTCGTGCGATTGGACTCCAGTCGTGCGAATCATGCACAATCGCATTCATTCAGTCGGTCACATGACTCAATCGCACACATTCACTCATACGTATGACCCAATCGCATACCTTTATTCGCACGCATGACTCAATCGCATACAAGCACACAGTCGCACGACTCAGTCGCACGACATGCCCAGTCGCACAACTCAGTCGCACGATTGACTCAGACGCATGGTTCAGTCGCACGACTCACCCAGTCGCACGACTCAATCGCATGACAGACCCAGTCGCCTGGACAGCAGAATCGCGACTGTGGTCGGGCTGAGCAGCCCCTCGGCTGCTCTAAACGCGAGTTTTACACCACAAGGACTTCCAGAAACACTCTCTATAAGCATACACAAACATGAAACACAAGCAGAAAGACCTCACACCTCACACGCACCCATACGACCTCATGTGTTCGGGTTGAACCCGAACACCCGAAACTCTAGTTTGGACAGCCGTGAGAAAGCAAGAAAAGAGACAACCAAAGTCGTCTACCTGCTAGAAAGGAGTGAACTAGGCTGTAGATGAAGTCTAGACGATGAAAACGAGCCTAAGCGGGTCTGATTTGGTGCTAAGATGAAGAAATGGTGTGTAGAGAGGATGAAGAGATGAAGAAGATGAAAATGAGAGATTAGGGCTGGTAATGGGTTTATATACCCAACCCAAGTTTGCAAATTACAAGTTTAGTCCCTGCACTTAACCCCGAGTTTCCCAAATTTGGTTCGGTTGAAAAATGACTTTGTCAGGTTGATTATATTAATTATAAAAATGCATTTAATGATATTTATAACTTGAAAATGGTTTATTAGTGACGTTTATTATATATAAAAATGATATATTGGGCGGTTTCGAAGATGAAAGTTTTAAATAGTTTTTAAGGTTAACATATGATTATAACGAAAACACAAGCACAACGATAATAAGGCACACATGATATCCACATAAAGAGTTAATAAAGATAAGGAATGACCGATCAAAGAATAGTTAACAGAAAATCACGTTAATTGACTGACCTTAAGGTGACGGATGTCACACCTATCCACATTGACAACAATAGTGCTATCTCCATTACTGAAAATCCGATGAAGCACTCCAAGACAAAGCTCATTGATATCAGGAATCATTTTATTAGAGCTATTCATGAGAAAAGTCTGATTAAACTAATCAAAGTTGACTCAAATAAACAATATGCTGACTTGTTCACCAAAGCTACTGATGAACAAAGATTTAAGTATCATTACAACTATTGGGATGATAAACATTGATTAGTCTATCTCATTTGAAAAAAAAATTAATGTGTAAAGTCTTGTGTCAAAACAATCTAAGCCCTGTAGCAAAAAGTCCTTCTCTGAAATTTCACTAAGTATAAATTCTTCTAAAGAGGAATTAACCCTCGAAAGATGTTTTACATATCTTCCAAAGCAAAATTCCTCCCAGGAAAAACTTCTTCTCGGAAGAGTTTTTAGTCTCGGAAGAAGTGATTAATTACATATCAGATCTACTTCCGAACTTATCAGATTCTCCATTCAGAAAGCAATTTTTACTCTCGGAAGTAAGAACTTTACCTTCGGAAGTAAAATTGCCTTTGGAAGAAGATTACCTTCGGAAATGCTTTATACTCAGAAGAAAGATTTTATTGTGTAACGCAAATCTTTTAGGCCCCACTCTGTAAAAAGCAAAGATTTTGTTAATGATGTCGGATTATTTAAATGGACTAAACCTTACCGCCCTAGTCACATCATCCACCAGAACATTGTGTTACCTTATCCAAACCCCCAAAACCGCCATTTCACCCATTTAAATAACCCTGACTTATCACTTTCATCTTTTTACCAAATTTACTACCCTAAATGCTTCCTTCATCTTCAATTGACCTAAATCCAAACTCATCTCCCTGCAACTTTCTCACAATGGCACTTAACCCTCAGCATAACCAAGTCGCACTCCTTGATTCTTCCAGGGATGCTGACTTCTCAGATATCATTTCTTTTCTCACCCAATCTACTTATTACACCGCTCTAACTATTAACCCCACCGTTCACTCAAACCACATGGCTGAATTTTAGGGCAACGGTCAGATTGAAACCCTAAATAGGGTTAGGGTAATAAGGTCGAGCATTTGTGGCCAGGAGTTAATCATTACTGAACAACTCATCAGGGAGCATCTATGTAACATCCGGCCCATTTTCAAACTGAAAACCAAAACCCGAACCCGTTTGAGTCAATATTGTAAATCAAATTCATATTTAGTCATTTTAATTATTTTTGTGTTAAAAAAACAATAAATATGTCACTTAGTCAATTTAACTTAAACTCTATAATTTATAAAATAAATTTTAAAAGGTTATTAACATTTATAAGATTTTAAATATTTAATAAAAATAAATAATCAAATTGCAAAGTTTTTATGAGTTTATAAAGTCTATATTGATTGTATAAAAAAATAAGATGATTAAATTAAAATTAAGTTTTAATATATTTAGAGTTTAAATTGTAATTATTCTATTAATTATTTATTTTATTTAAGTTTATATTTATTTAAAATTCTAATCATAACCCCCTTTTGAAAGACTTATAACTCACCATTAACACCATTCATAACCTCCTCCTAACCTCAACTATAAAAGCAAGCTTTAGGCCTCACTTTTCATTTGCTCATTCTCCAAAAACCTCACTCACATATCTTTCTTTCATCCATTGGTTTTGATCAATTTTAAGAGTTTTCTTTTACAAGAAATTTAAAGAATTTTCTAATACTAAGGTAATATTATATTGCTTTTATATTATGCATTTCTATATTGTTTCAATCATCCTAACATCCAATTGTTCTCATGACTTTATGTTCTTATTTTTATTCTTTCTTCTACTAAATCTCATTTAGTTTTAATCATTATCATTTTATCATTAACCTTCTAACATTCACTAAACTTATAACAATCACTAACATTCCTAAATCAAACTAACAACACGCTAACGTAAACAAAGAATCCCGTTTGCATATGGACGGCTATGCCGCCACATTCGGTTATTACACAAGATTTTTTCTTTAAATTATGGCTATGCCAAAGTCTTTGAATATTTTTTTATAACTTAAATAAAGTCTAATATACCATATATCGATATAATAAATTTGTTTTAACCCGTTTAATGCTTTAACAATTTTAAAAGTGCACATAAGTGCCTTACTATAATTTTGGCAGAATATAGTCTGACTTCAACTGACCATAACTTGTTCATAAAAAACAAAATTTGAGTAAACTCAGACTCCAGTATTAAGTTCATTGAATTATCTTTTTAACGATAGTTTATACGTATTCAAACTCAATCGGACGACTCAACTATAGCCTTCACAAGATAAGTGTGCATTTCAGCACCTTCTGTCTTGTGCTGCTGTCTTGACCTATCTACGGGTCTTTTCAATAAAATGTTTCTAAACAAAAGTTGTCCGGAAGACTCTGAACTAGTTAACTGTAAATTTTCATAATTTTATGAAACCGTTTGCTATTTTTAAACCCTGTTCAAACACATACCAAACATTCTGTCCAGAATCTAAAATTGGTGCAATAATCCTTTTTCAATCTATCTTTCGATTTTTGGCATTGTCTAAACGTCCTAACTTCTTGTAATGAATTTCATCCTCAAATTATTGTTACTTTTTATCCTTTAGGATATCACCTTTGACTCTTGAATATCCAAGCTTTCTTATGAACTCTACAACCATCAATATACAATGTGAGTATTCATAGTCCTTTTTATGTATTTTATATTTTGAGGAACTCATGTGATTCAATATTCAATCATTGATATTTATTGTTATTCTATTTTATTCTAAATTCAATCAAGACATGCTATGTTATTACTTTCAATTTTGTGTTCATAGTTAGATAAATTGGATGATACAATCATTAATTCATGCAACCATGGTAACAATGATAGATCTATTGGTTTAACAAACCCACCCCATTTGTTTAGTCGTGTGGTGACTGGAACCAGAATCATTCAATCTATAAGGCTTCATCTGCGGACCGAGTTTCAGTCATTAGGTTTGATTGTGTTGGTTTGTCTTTTATGTTACACTATTGCATTATAAGTCTTGACATTGCCATGTGAATTGAATTGTTTTCAATCATTTTAATCAATCTATATATGTATTCAAACCTGTGATTACTCACCGGCTAATTCATTAGCTGACTCGTTACTTTTTCACATGATTTCAGGAATGAAGATTAATGGACTTCTAAATGCACACTTAGGATTTGGGCTTAGTTAAAGGTAAAGACAAATTTTATTATGTTATTAATTGATTGTATTGTATTGATTGATTAGTATTATTCAATGAAAATGACATTTAATATTATTTCAACTAAATTAATTCCATGAGCTATGAACAATCGATTCACATTCGTCCGCCCCGATGATTCCGCCGTCGGTCAGGGTGTGACAATCTGGAGCTTTACGATGAAGGCGCTCCTACTGAATTCCCCAAGTCAGACTTAGACAACACCTATACCCAAATGGAATATGATGGAGATGTGAGCAGGTCTACTGTTTACAAATTCAATTTTTCATACAACTGGAAGTTCCTACTTCATGTTGTCCTTCATTGTTTGTCTAATAAGTCTGGGGGATGGGATCAAATCTCATATGAACTAGGATGCCTAGTTTATGGGTTGGTGAAGAGCCTCTGCTTTAATTACTCAAGATTTGTGCTGCTTAACCTTATGGGAAACCTTCAAAGGGACACTTTCTATATGTATCCCAGGTTTATTCAGCATATTATAAACTGTGAGCTAGACCAGAGTCAGCTTGTCTGTGCAGCTGTTCTCCCAGTTCCTCAAATGAGGCCGACCATCTTCAAAGTCTTGAAGAGAGTGTCCACCAACTGCACTGGAAGACATACTAAGCTGCTTCCAGGTATGATTGAGCCAATGGCTCCTGGTGACATCTCTCTTAACCCCAAAGGTAATGAACCCACACCAACAACTACCCTCACTTTGCCAAATCTACCTTTTCACTCCATCACTATCACATACCAGAGACACCCCAAACGAACCCTTGTTCAATCTACTCTGATTGAACAAGCTCCTCCTGTTCAATCCAAAAAGACTAGAGTGGAATAATGGGCTCCCACTTAGTCTGAGGTCTCCTCATCCTTCACAATTTACCTTAATATGGTTATTGAGTCTCCTCAATCTCAAACCCATGAGCCCAAAACCCAAGTTGTAAACCCTCAGGGTGAGTCTTTATACTCCTCTGAGCAGCCAAAAAGGGACAACCCCACCATAGGCTCAATGCCAATAGACATTGACCAAGGTCCCGGGTCATTAGGCTTAACCTCTATATCCTTTACTGACTTATTGATAGGAACTGACGAGGAGATTATGTCTCTTCAGGGCAATGAAGTTGATCCACACCACCCTCTCAAGGATCAATAAAGCCTAGAGAGACCTCTTATCTCTAGCCCCCATCAACAAGCCTTAACTGAGATGAGTCCCATTGATATGGAAAGGACTCATGTAGATTCAGCTGCCACTACTAAAGGAGCCTCATTGGACCTTCAGGACAGTGGTAACATCACTGAGACTGAATCTACGGCAACCATGCCATTTGATGACTCTAAAAGAGACATCACTAGGCAAGGGAAACCAGGGTGCCAAGAAACCACATCTGGTGGTGAGGATGAACATACTAGGTATGTTACCTCATCTCCCCATGATTCTTCAAAAGAAGATTAGGGAAGATTGCAACTCACCATTCAAGACCTACTTTCTAAAGTCTCAAACCTTGAATCTAAGGTTAGGACTTTAGAGGATAGGTCTGCCACTCAGCAACTTGAGATTGAAACTCTCAAGGCCAAACTAGCTGAGAAACAGATTGAGAGGTTTGTTAGGCATGTACCAGTTCAGGTCTCATTGACCTCTTCCTCTAGCTCATCAAGCTCTCAGGATCATGCTACCAAAAAGGAGGAGAGTGTTCAGGGACAAAGACAGGGGGAACCACAGAGTCAAGCTCTTGCTACCTTAACTTTAAAATACCCCATTCAACAAGCTTCAGTTTTTCCTGAGCCTCCTCCAGTTGTAAATTTAAGTGGAACAAAGGATGCTCCAAGATCTCAACAGGTTCTTCAACAAGTTCCTGATGGAATCTTTTATTGAACAACCAAGTCCTCATATGTCTGTGATATACTTTGGAGCTCAAGAGCTTCAAAGGTTAAATGCATCCTCTACTACTGTCCAAGAAGTTGGTCAACCTAATGTCCAAGTCGAACCTGAGATTTATTTCGAAGGGGAAACAAGGACTGATGGCCCAACAACTGAAATAGTTGGGACAGAGAGTGCATTATCACATACTTCAGAAGCACAAGTCAAATCCTCGGAATTCAAACTTTCGAAGCTGAGATTGAAGTTGCGGTAGGACTATTTTCTCTATCCGATGATTTAGAAGTCACAGATGCAATCCTAGAACTTGCATCTGAGTTCAATAGGGAGGATTTTCTCACCCAACCCCTTTCTCAAACATCATCATTAACTCCAACTCCCATTACCACCACTCAACCTGAAACTTCCATCCAAGAACCTCTAAAGTCTAGCACTTCCGAAGATGTCAAAGGAAAGAGGAAGATGACTGAGGAAGAGCTTCAGGAGGAAGCAAGGTTAGAAAATGCAGGATCGGGTTTGTCACTTTAAACACTTGGTTTTCTCTCAACTCACTTATAGAACACTCAAAATCAGATGAAGTAAAGTCTTTTACAAGAGTTGATAATAATATAATAAGTAGCAAGGAAAACACAAAAATAATTTTCAAGGCACTCGTATATATTACTTCTCAACTCAAGATATTACAAGACGCTTACAAGCATAAAACATGAGTTACAATGAGAAACTATATATACTAGATCCTACAGCCGGATATACTTTGATACCAGCTGGAAACCTAAGACTAAAGCATATACTACTATGCTAAAGTTAAGGTATCTTAGAAAAAGTATTATCTAAGATATGGTAGTCATGACATGTCCATAACTTACCTTTTGTCACCAACTAAAGATGGTAACTGTACTAACTTATAAAGGTAAACAGTGGAATAAAGTATGGTCAACTACATGGCTTTTGAGAAAACGCCATGCAGTATCTCAGAGGTCTGCAGCGGAGTGTCAGAGAGACCATACTTATGTCCACTGGATAATAGCAGTGTCTTCCGAAGGTAAGTTGGCTTCGGAAGAACAAGTTCTTCTGAAGCCACTTATACTTCGGAAGAGGCTTCTATACTTCCGAGGATTGAGAACTTCTATACTTCGGAAGTTGACTTCTGATCTATCATTCTAAGTCTTAATCTTCGGAAGTAAGTTCTTTGTCTTCGGAAGTTGGAGTTTTCCTTCGGAAGTTAGTTTTACACTTGGTCTTCGGAAGAGCTCCTTTTTCCTTCGGAAGTTCCACACTTGGCTTCGGAAGTCCTTTATTTGTTGTACTAAAATATTCTAAGTGATTTGGTTTTGGTTGAACCAACCTTTCTAGATCCAACAAACTCCCCCTAGGCTGATGCTACCAAAACCTCACTTGTTTCTACTTCTCTAAGCTTTCAACACCAGGGACAACATATATTTGTCTGTCTCTTTGTTCTTTTCTGAAGTGGTGCTGAGAAGCTTGTATAAGTCATTGGTGGATAGGAGATCCAGTCTATTACTCTGAATGACATGTACCCTTTGTTGTGTCCTCCTGAAAAGAGTTAGTTGACAGGAGTTATAGTCATACTCCCATCTAACTATGGATTCAAGTTCAGGACCTTCAACCATTTGTATAAAGGCTTTGCCTTTGGTTCTTGATCCCTTCCTTTTCTCCTCCTCTCTTAGTTTCAACTCTTCTTCAACCTTGCTTCTAGCAGTTAGCTCGGCCATATGAAGACTGCCTAGATGATTTCTGATATGGGTAGCTACATCAGAGTTTGAAGGGTTGGAGAATGGCTTCTCTGCTAACTCAGCAATGTCAAATCTGCTCAAGTGTAGCAGAGATGAGGCACTTAGCCTGTTGAGCTCTTCATTCTCTCTTTCAACAACAAAGTTGTGAGAAGAGTCTTTGAACCACCCTTGTATGATCTTCTTCCTAGGTGCAAGAGGTTGTCTTGGCACCCGATCACCTTTATTGATATCCAGCAGAGTCACCAGCTTAACTTCTTTTCTTCCTCATTCAAAGTGTCTGAATTGAGGCCAAGGAGATTTGCAGGTTGGTCCAGTGTTCCTCTGGGCAGATCAAGAAATTGATCTCTAGTGAGGGAACGTGAGGATCCATCAACATAAGTCAAATTGACTGAATCCTCCTCATAGGAGATATCGCTCAGGGTTGTGCAATTGATGAGCTTTGTCTTGATTGCCTTGAATTCTTCTAAGGAGAGATGTTTAGAAGGTTGAGGGGATGGTTTGATGGGTTGTTGGGTAGGTTGAGGTGTTTGGGTTCTGGCTAGAGTTTTGGGTTGGAGGATGGGTAGTTTAGGTGGTTGAGGTAAAGAGGATGGTAGGGGTGATGGTGTAGGTTCAGGGGTGTATGGTTCAGTAGTTGGTTCGGTTTTGATGGGGAATGGAAAGGGTATTGGTTCAGGTTGTGGTTGGGTTTGGAGTTGGGGTTGAGTAGTTGATTTGAAGATCATCCCCTGTCCCCTTCTGTACATCTCCTTCCTCTTCCCCGAGCGAATGTCAGCCTTTATGTCACTGACATGTCACTGGAGGGTGTTTTCAGACAGAGGACCCACTTGCCTGCCAGAGAAGCCATGAGCCCTGAGATAGCTCTTCATCTAGGCCTTCTCACCTATTTTCTTGGTAGCAGTTAGTCCTGCTTCCTCTTCCTTCTTCTTCTTCTGCATCAGCTTTTCCCTGGCAGCTTTCTTTCTCTCTTTCTCCATTTGATCTTGCTCTTTGTTGAAGAGCCATAAGATCGTATCATTGTTGTGTGGAGATAATTCTTCTTGAGAGAAACCTCTGGAGGTTAGGAAAGTTATCCTTTCCCTCCTGAGCTGCTGATCAGCTTCTCTTTCTTTCCTCTCCCTTTCTTCTTCTAAGGCCAACCTTGCTGCCTCTTCTCTTTGATGTTTTTGTAGCAAGGTTGCCTTTTCTAGCTCAACTAACTCCTCTAATGGTAGCAGGAGTACATCCTCATATGCAACTCCTAGACTGACAAGTCTATCATTGATCTCTACTCTTCTTCTATTGTTAACTGCCTCCTGGTTAGCTGCAGCTGCTTTGGTACTGGCAGCTAGCAGTTTTCCACTTGGAAGCCTACCTTTTCTTTTATGTTTTTCTAACCTTTCTTCCTCCTGAAGCTCTTCCTTAGTCATCTTCCTCTTTCCTTTGATGTCTTCGAAAGTGCTAGACTTTGGGGGTTCTTGGATGGAAGGTTCAGGTTGAGTAGTAGAGATGGAAGCTGGAGTTAATGCTGATGTTTGAGCTAGAGGTTGGGTGAGAAAATCCTCCCTATTAACCTCAGATGCAAGTTCTAAGATTGCATCTATGACTATTAGATCATCGAATAAGGAGAATAGTCCTTCCACAGGGATGTCACCAGGAGCCATTGGCTCAATCATACCTGGAAGAAGTGCAGTATCTCTTCCGGTGAAGTTGGTGGACACTCTCTTCAATGTTTTGAAGATGGTCGGCCTCATTTGAGGAGCAGTCAGAGCAGCTGCGCAGACAAGCTTGCTCTGGTCCAGCTCACAATTGATTATGTGCTGGAGAAACCTGGGATACATGAAGAATGTGTCCCGTTGAAGGTTTCCCATGAGATTGGTCAGCACAAATCTTGAGTAGTTGAAGCGGAGGCTTTTCACCAAACCATGAACTAGGCACCCAAGTTTATATGGAATTTGATCCCATCCCCTAGATTTGTTGGACAAGTAGTGAAGAACCACATGTAGCAGGAACTTCCAGTTGTAAGAGAAGTTGAATTTATAGACAGTTGACCTGCTAACATCTCCACCATATCCCATTTGGATATAAGTATTGTCCAAATCTGCTTTGGGGAATTCTGTTGGAGCGCCTTCATCATGAAGCTCTAGATGCTCCCTGATGATTTGTTCAGAAATGACCAACTCCTGGCCATAGATGCTCGATCTAATGACACGAACCCCATTTAGGGTTTCAATCTGACCGTTTGCCCAAAATTCAGACATATGGTTTGAGTAAATCGTGGGGTTGAGAGTTAGAGCGGTGCAGTAAGAAGATTGGGTTAGAAAGGAGATAATGTCTGAGAAGTCAACATCCTTGAAGAGTCAAGGAGTGCGACTTGGTTATGCTGAGGGTTAAGTGCCATTGAAGAAAGTTAGAAGAAGATGGTTTGCAATTGGGTAAATTGAAGAGGAAGAAAGCTTTTAGGGCAGTAATTTTGGTAAAAAGAATGTAAGTGATTAGCCGGAGGTATTTAAATGGGTGAAATGGCAGTTTAAAGGAGGTTTGGATAAGATGATGTGAGGTTTCAGTGGATGATGTGACATGGGCGGTAAGGTTAGTCCATTTAAATAATCCAACATCATTAACAAAATCTTTACTTTTTACAGAGTGGGGCCCAAAAGATTTCCGTTACACAGTAAAATCTTTCTTCCGAGTATAAAGCATTTCCGAAGGTAATGTTCTTCCGAAGGTAATGTTCTTCCGAAGGTAATGTTCTTCCGAAGGCAAATTTACTTCCGAATGTAAAGTGGTTACCTCTGAGAGTATATGTTGCTTTCCGAATGGAGAGTGTTACAAGCTTTGGAAGTAGATCTGATATGAAATCAATCGCTTCTTCCGAGACTTAACAACTCTTCCGAGAAGAAAATTTTCCTGGGAGGAATTTGCTTCGAAAGATATGTAAAATATCTTCCGAGGGTTAATTCCTCTTCGGAAGAATTCATACTTAGATAAATTTTAGAGAAAGATCTTTCGTAACAGGTCTTAGATTGTTTTGACATAAGACTTTACACACTAAAAGGTTTTCAAATGAGATAGACTAATCAAGATTTATCATCCTAATAGCTGTAATGAGATATTTAAAGCTTTGTTCATCAAATGCTTTGGTGAACAAGTCAGCATATTGTTCATTTGAATCAACTTTGATTAGCTTGATAAGATTTTTCTCATGAATATCTCTAATGAAATGATACCTGGTATCGATGTGCTTAGTCTTGGAGTGCTTCACTGGATTTTCAGTAATGGATATAGCACTATTGTTGTCAATATGGATAGGAGTGCTCATAAAGTTGAATCCGTAGTCTATCATCTGGTTTTGAATCCACAGCAGCTGAGCACATCAACTAGCAGCAGCAATGTATTCAGCTTCAGCAGTTGATGTAGAGACACAGGATTGCTCCTTGCATTGCCATGAGATGATCCTTCCACCAAGAAATTGACATCCACCAGATATTGATTTCTTGTCGATATTGCAGCCACCATAATCACTGTCGGAGTAACCATAGAGATTGAAATCACTATTTCTTGGATACCAGAGACCTAGTTTAGGTGCTCCTTTAAGGTATCTAAGGATTCTCTTGGCAGCAACTAGGTGAGACACCTTTGGAGCAGCCTGATATCTTGCACAAATGCAAGTTGCAAACATGATATCAGGTCTTCTTGCTGTGAGATACATTAGAGAACCAATAATCGCTCTATACTAATGTTGATCAGTATCCTTCCCCTCAGAATCAGGGCAGAGGTTGTGGTTTCTGGGTATAGGTGTTTTTGCTGCTTTACAATCTTTCATATGAAATCTTTCTAAGATATCATTGACATACTTAGATTGACTGATAAAGAACCCTTCCTTCATTTGCTTCACCTGAATTTCAAGGAAAAAGTCCATTTTTCCCATGGAACTCATCTCAAACTTCTTCTTCATAATGCTCTCAAAGTCTTTACACATTTGGTCATTTGAGGAACCAAATATGATGTCATCAACATAGACTTGAACGAGCAAGATGTCTTTCCCAGCCTTCCTTATGAAAGGAGTCTTATCAATGGTACCTCTAGTGTAACCATTCTTCAGGAGAAACTGAGATAATGTCTCATACCACAGCCTAGGTGCTTGGTGCAGCCCATATAGAGCTTTATCCAATTTGCACACATAGTTGGGATGCTGTGGATCTTCAAATCCTGGAGGTTGGCATACATAGACTTCCCTATCTATATCCCCATATAGAAAGTCACACTTGACATCAAGCTGGTAGACAATGAAATTCTTGGATGGAGCATAAGCAAGGAAGATCCTAACTGCCTCAAGTCTTGTAACAGGTGCAAAGACATCAATATAATCGATTCCCTCCTCTTGAGTGTATCCTTGAACCACCAGTCTTGCCTTGTTCTTGATAATCATGCCTCTATCATCTCTCTTGTTTCTGAAAACCCATTTAGTGCCTATAGGTACTTGACCAGATGGTAGCGGACATAGGTTCCAAACCTTTTGTCTTTTGAATTAAAACAGCTCCTCTTGCATTGATTCAACCTAGCTACTATCTTTCAAGGCATCTTCCACCTTCTTGGGTTCCATTTGGGATAAAAAGCATGAGTACAAACAGACATTCCCATTGTGAGTTTGTCCTCTTGTTCTCACGCCTTCAGAGACTTCCCCTATGATGTTCTTAGTTGGATGAGTGTTATGAATCCTAAGTCTAGGAATCACCTCCAGTTGCAAAGATAAATCCAAATTGGACATATTTTGCTCAGGAGCTTGAATACTTGGTCCAGCTATTGTTTCAAGCTCATTCAATGAGGACTGATTGAATGAAAGAGAAACATCATTATTTGTTTGGTGTGAAGCATCATCAACAGTTGCCTGTTCCTTCAAAATGTTGCTTTCATCAGCTTGGTGTTGTGCAGGATCACCTGAAGATGTTTGAAAGTCAACAGGTGAACTGCTTGTTGAAGCTCCACTATCTCTTGAGATAGTTATACTATCAGATCTTCCAATAGTGGGAACTTGATTTGCTGCAGCTTTTGGAGAACTTAGAATAGGTCTTGGAAGCTCAAATAGTTGATCTTCATCGGAGTCACTTTGAGCACCTGTTCCAGCTGAAACATTCTCACAAGATGGTTTAGAATAGTTTGGAAACAATTCTAAGTAAAAGATATGATCATGGCCATTCCCCCTAACACAAGGAGTGTGCTCATTGACTACAATGTTGGAAGATTCCTCAAATTGTTGATTTTTAATGTTATAAACTCTTTAAGCTTTAGAGTTAGAGGAATATCCAACAAAGATAGCATCATCCGACTTTTCAGCAAATTTTCCTAAATTGTCTTTTGTGTTAAGTATGGTACATCTGCTGCCAAAGGACCTTAAAAAGCCAATGAACGGTGGCCTCTTGTTCCATAACTCATAACGGGTTTTTCCATGTGGCTTTACTACAAGAACCCTATTCTGCACATAGCATGTAGTGTTGACTACCTCTGCCCAGAATGTTAGAGGCAGCTTTGAATCAACTAACATAGTCCAAGCAGCCTCAATCAGTGTCCTATTCCTCCTCTCAGCAACACCATTTTGTTGAGGAGTTCTAGGAGCACTATATTGTCTGGCAATCCCTTTTGAGTTACAGAATGAGTCAAGAACTTGGTTTTAAACTTAGTCCCTTGATCACTTCTAATTATTTTAACCTTGTGATCAATTTGATTTTCTATTTTAAGAATAAAAGATTTCAAAGTTTCAGTAGTTTTATCTTTGGTTCTTAAAAGGAATACCCGTGTAAATCTAGTAAAATCATCAACAATCACAAGGCAATATGATTTCCTTCCAATGCTCATTATACTTGTGGGACCAAATAGATCCATGTGCAATAAGTGTAATGGGGTGGTGATGGAGTTAACAACTTTGGATTTATGAGATGTCCTGTGTTGCTTCCCTTTCAGGCATGCAACACAGTTATCTTTGCAGAAAAATTCCTTTTTAGGCAAACCATGTACCAAGTTATTTTTAGCCAATTTATTCATTGTCTTAAAATTTACATGACACATTCGTTTATGCCATAGCGTTGACTCATCACCATCAGCTTTGGAAAGAAAGCATGATACTTCTCCTATTGTGGAAGCATTGTTCATATCCAGCTTGTACATGTCCCCTTTCCTGGGAGATCTAAGAAGCACCAATTCCTGAGGAATTGTCATCTCGGGTTTGAGGATTATGCACTCATGTTCTGTGAAGAGCATTTGATGTTTTTGATCACAGAACTCAGAAACACTTAACAGGTTGTGTTCAAGCTGTTTGACAAAGTTAACTTTGACAACCTTTAATTTTCCATTGGATATACTTCCTCTGCCAGAAATATATCCTCCAGCCTCACCTCCAAACTGGACGACCTCCATCATAATGTTGAAATTGTTGAAGGAGAGATCTGTTCCCTGTCATGTGCTTGGAGCATCCACTATCCACAATCCAAACATTGTTATTCTTGTCATATGGATGTCCCTGCACATAAGATGAGATGATTAGTTTTGATTGGAAACCCAAGCCTTGTTGGTCTTGGGTTCTTCCAATGATAATGACATAATTGAACCAAAATTTATGCATGGGGGTTCAACGGATGTCTTTGAAGAAGAGGTTTGGGCTACAACATCTTCCTTGATCTTCCATTCCATCCCTTGGTTGATCATGGAGGATGAGCTTGTTGAAGCTTTTGTAGCTTGGCATTCTTCCGAAGCTTCTTTTTTTCGGAAGAAGCCTTCACCACCTTTTCTTCCGAAGCAGTCTTCTTCTGGGATGGTTTCAAGGGGACTCTTTTATTCTTTTGAGTCTTGATAGCTTTAGCTTCCGAAGCCTTTTTCCTTTCGGGGGAAGGATCTTCTTCCGAAAGTAGCCTTGCTTCGGAAACAAGCTTTCCTTTTTTCATTACTTGAACCATTTGATATGGTCCAAATGAGAAACCTTCCCTGACTCCTTCCTTTTTAAAATTGTTTGCATAATTTGTGCTAGCAGGATTGTAGTAACAATCTTTGGCTATGTGGTTTTGCAGACCAGACATTATGCATGCAATGTTAATCTTTTGGGAACTTGAGGATTGCTGTTTCTTGTTCTTTCTTTCTTCATCAGCAATCTTTCCCTTTAACTTCTGATCCTTTGGTAGGATAGGAGTGCTCGTATTACACCCCTTTCCTGAATCAGAGTTTCCAACCACCTGGAATCCAGTTGAGATAAATACACCCTTTTGCTATGGGTCTATCTTCAGCTTAGATTGAGCCACTTTCTTGGTAGTTTTTCTGGCTGCCTTAGCTCTGCTTCTTCTGGCTTTGGTGGTCAGGGTTTGATCATCATTGGTAGAAGAGGGTATAATTACCTGATTCTTCCCTGTGATGGTCTCCATAGTTGCATCATTCTTTGACTCATCTGAAGGTGGGTCAGCAGATGGAACCTCTTGCTCCTTAGTACCACACCTTGGTTGTCTTATAGACTCATAGGAGTGTGGTAGAGCAATTTCATTGGTTCCCAACCCACCTTTGTTTTAGTAACAAAGCTTTGAGTGAGAGGATGATGCAAGAATGGCTGGGAAGTTTTGCTCGGAAATAGCATACTTCCTGGCTTGAGCCTCAGCTGTGACAAGCTGTGCTTGAGCCTCAGTCAATTTGGATATTAAATCCTTTATTTGAGTCTTATAGTTTGTGTGTTCGTGTTTTAATAAGGACACAGTTTTCTCTAACTCCTCAATTTTTCTTTGATAGTCAGATTCAGCCCTTTTAAAATCAGATTTTAAAACATTTAAAGACTCAATATCGAATTTAATCTCCATCTTGTAGTCCTGATACAATTTAACCTTAGCAATACAGGCAGGAGTACAGAGATGTTCATATACCTTATCTTCATCTATTCCGGTCATGACTGCTTGAGCAGGAGTCACATCATGTACCATGAAGCTCCAGTCAACTTCTTGAGCCATTGAAGCTGTTTCTGTTGACTTTCCGGTGGGCTTTGGTGTAGAGGGATGTGTGGAGGCCTGTGGGGTTCCCGGGTTGGACTTGGGAGCCTTGCATTCCCTTGCAAAATGACCAAGTTGGTTACAGTTGTAACATTTGGCCTTGGTTTTGTCAAACCCAAATTTGCTGTTGATTGGGTTCTGGGGAAATTGCCTTCCAGTTCTCTTAAATCACTTCTTTGTTCTGTAGGTTAGTAGAGCCATTTGTTGGACTATGTCCACGTATTCCACGTCATCCAGGCTGAAGCACTCTAGATCATCAAAGCAATATTGATAATCATTTGAGTGTCCGCTTCCTGAGACAAAAGCACAGCTGTCCTGAAAGGGGCTTTGCTGAGCTTGTTGAGACCTTGGAGTCTTAGGAAATGTGATGTATGGCCCAGAAGAACAAGATGGCTGCTGGGTGTAAGTCAGGTATTGTTGAGGTTGGGAGATTCCTGAGCCTTCAGCAACCATTAAAGCGTTGCTAGCAGGAAGACTCAAGGGTCTGCTTGTCTGATGACCCCTCTTACTCTCCATTTCCAAACGGTATCCATCAAGGATCCCATAGAGTTTGGTCATGGTGAGTGTATTCAGATTCTCTGTTCTCTTGATAAAGACACAGTAGAATGTCCACTCATTGGGTAATGCACTCATGAACTTTCTTGTAAGGTCTCTAAATTCATGAGCAATTCCCACATATTAAAGGGAAGAAATGAGATCCATGTACTTGAAGTATTGCTGGCTAAGAGTCTCTCCAGAAATATAGGTGAAGTTCTCGAACTGCTGCTTCAGTGAGTCCTTCTTGGAGTCATTTGAGCTTGACTACATTTGAGCAAGCGCATCAAACAGTTCTTTGGCAGACTTGCAATGCTCAAACCCCACCATGATGGAGTTTGGAATTGCAGTCATGAGAACAGTCATAGCATTGCTGTCAATGTCCAGCTTCTTTCGGTCCTCATCAGAATAATCTTCAACAACTTTCTCAATCATGGCACCGTTTCCACCAGCTACCATTGGCTTATATGGGCCATTGACAATTGATTGCCATATCTTGCTGTCTTGATACCTGATGAAGCCTTCCATTCTTCTGCTCCATGACCTGAAGTTTTCAGGGGTGATGATGGGTGCTTTGGTCATCATCCCCATCTCTACTTCAGATTTGTTGAGGGCCATTTTGAGTGTGGGATAAGGAGGAGTGAAAAACAGGTTGATTAGGATGGTAAGATCTCACAATCAAGAGCCTAAAATGCTCTGATACCAATTGCAGGATCAGGTTTGTCACTTTAAACACTTGGTTTTCTCTCAAACTCACTTATAGAACACTCAAAATCAGATGAAGTAAAGTCTTTTACAAGAGTTGATAATAATATAATAAGTAGCATGGAACACACATAAATAAATTTCAAGGCACTTGTATATATTACTTCTCAACTCAAGATATTACAAGACTCTTACAAGAATAAAACATGATTTACAATGAGAAACTATATATACTAGATCCTACAGCCGGATATACTTTGATACCAGCTGGAAACCTAAGACTAAAGCATATACTACAATGCTAAAGTTAAGGTATCTTAGATAAAGTATTATCTAAGATATGGTAGTCATGACATGTCCATGACTTACCTTTTGTCACCAACTAAAGATGGTAATTGTACTAACTTATAAAGATAAACAGTGGAATAAAGTACGGTCAACTACATGGCTTTTGAGAAAATTCCATGCAGTATCTCAGAGGTCTGCAGCGGAGTGTCAGAGAGACCATACTTATGTCCACTAGATAATAGCATTGTCTTCCGAAGGTAAGTTGGCTTCGGAAGAACAAGTTCTTCTGAAGCCACTTATACTTTGGAAGAGGCTTCTATACTTCCGAGGCTTGAGAACTTTTATACTTCGGAAAGTGACTTCTTATCTATCATTCTAAGTCTTGATCTTGGAAGTAAGTTCTTTGTTTTCGAAAGTTGGAGTTTTCCTTCGGAAGTTACTTTTACACTTGGTCTTCGGAAAAGCTCCTTTTTCCTTCGGAAGTTCCACACTTGGCTTCGGAAGTCCTTTTTTTGTTGTACCAAAATATTCTAAGTGATTTGGTTTTGGTTGCACCAGCCTTTCTAGATCCAACAGAAAAGCTTAAGAGGACAGGTAGACTCCCAACCGGGAAGCTGCTAGCTACAAGTAGCAAAGCAGCTGGAGCCAACCAGGAGGCTATCAACAACAAGAGAAGAGTTGACATCATTGGCAGGCTTGTCAAGCTGGGAGCTGTTAATTAAGATGTACTCCTGCTACCATTAGAGGAGTTAGTAGAGTTAGAAAAGGCAACTTTGCTGCAGATTCAGCAAAAGGAAGAAGCAGCAAGGTTGGCCTTGGAGGAAGAGAGAGAGAAAAAGAAAAGAGAAGCTGATCAGCAGCTAAGGAGGGAAAGGATAACTTTCTTAAACCTCCAGGGGTTTCTCTCAAGAAAAACTATCTCCACATGACAATGATACGATCTTATGGCTCTTCAACAAAGAGCAAGATCAAATGGAGAAAGAGATAAAGAAAGCTACAAAGGAGAAACTGAGGATGAAGAAAAAAAAGGAGGAAGAAGCAGGACTCGCTGCTACGAGAAAGATAGGTGATAAAGCCTGGATGAAGGACTATCTCCGGGCTCATGTCTTCTCTAGTAGGCAGGTGGGTCCAATGCCTGAGAAGACTCTCCAGCGACATGTCAGTGACATAAAGGCTGACATTCACTCGGGGAAAAGGAAGGAAATGTATAGAAGGGGACAGGGGATGATCTTCAAACCAACTACTCAACCTCAACCTCAAACCCAACCACAACCTGAACCAGTCCCTTTTCCATTCCCCATTAAAACTGAACCAACCTCTGAGCCCTACACCCCTGAACCTACACCATCATCCATACCTACTTCCTCACCTCAACCACCTAAACTACCCATCCAACACTTCCCAGAACCTAAACACCACTACCTACCCGACAACCTCCTAAACCATCCCCTCAGCCTTCCAAATATCTCTCCTTAGAGGAGTTTAAGGAGATCAAGACAAAGCTCATCAACTGTACAACCTTGAGTGACATCTCTTATGAGGAGGAGTCTGTCAAACTAACCTATGTTGATGGCTCCTCATGTTCCCTCACTAGAGATCAATTCCTTGATCTGCCTAGAAGCCGCAAAACTCTTTGGCCTCAAATCAAATTCACTGAATGAAGAAAAGAAGAATCTGAGGAGAAGGCTGGTGACTCTAATGGATAAAAAGAAAGGGGACAAAGTGCCAAGTCAACCCTTTATGCCTAGAAAGAAGATTATTCAGTGGAGGTTTGAAGACTCTTCTCATAACTTTGTTGTGGAAAGAGAGAGTGGAGAGCTAAATAGGCTAAATGCCTCATCTCTGCTACACTTAAGCAGATTTGACATTGCTGAGTTAGCAGAGAAACCACTCTCCAACCCCTCTAATTCTGAGATAGCTGCTCATATCAGAAATCATCTGAGCAGTCTTCATCTAGCCGAGCTAACTGCTAGGACCAAGATTGAAGAAGAGTTGAAACTGAGGGAGGAGGAGGAAAGGAAAGGATCAGCAACCAAAGGCAAAACCTTTCTTCAAATGGTTGAAGGTCCTGAACTTGAATCCATAGTTAGATGGGAGTATGACTATAACTCCCGTCAACTCTCTTTAGGAGGGCACAACAAAGGGTGCATGTCATTCAGAGTGATAGACTGGATCTCCTATCCACGAATGACTTGTACAAACTTCTCAACACTACTTCAGGGAAGAACAAGGAAATAGATAAGCATCTTCTGTCCCTAGTGCTAAAGGTTTTGAGAAGTAGAAATAAGTGAGGTTTTGGTAGCATCAGCCTAGGGGGAGTTTGTTGGATCTAGAAAGGTTTGTGCAACCAAAACCAAATCACTTAGACTATTTTGGTGCAACTAATAAAGGACTTCCGAAGCTAAGTGGGAACTTCCGAAGGAAATGGAGTTCTTCCGAAGACAAGTTCAAGATCATATTCCGAAGGAAAACTCCAACTTCCGAAAACAAAGTATTCTCTTCCAAAGTTCAAGACTTAGAAGAAATCAAGAGGTCAACTTCCAAAGTATGAAGATATGAAGAAGTCCTCAAGCCTCGGAAGAAGTAGCCTCTTCCGAAGTATAAGTGGCTTCGGAAGAACTTGTTCTTCCGAAGCCAACTAACCTTCAGAAGACACTACTATGAACCAGTGGACATAAGTATGGTCTCTCTAACACTCTGCTGCAGACCTCTGATATACTGTATGGCGTTTTCTAAAGCCATGTAGTTGACCATACTTTATTCCACTGTTCACCTTTATCAGTTAGTACAGTTGCCAACTTTGGTTGGTGATAAAATGTAAGTTATGGGCATGTCATGTCAACCATATCTTAGATAATACTTTATCTAAGATACCTTAACTTTAGCATTGTAGTATTTGCTTTAGTCATAGGTTTCCAACTGGTATCAAAGTATATCCGGCTGTAGGATCTAGTGTATATAGTTTCTCATTTTAATTCATGTAATATGCTTGTAAGAGTCTTGTAATACTTTAAATTGAGAAGTAATATATACAAGTACCTTGAAAATTATTTCTCTGTGTTCTTTGCTACTTAGTATATTATTATCAACTCTTAGAAGTGATTCTGCTTCATCATCTGATCCGAGTGTGTTACAAGTGAGCTTGAGAGAAATACTAAGTGTTAAAGTGATAGAAACTGATCCTGCAATTGGTATCAGAGCTATTGAGGCTCTTTATTATGAGATCTTACCATCCAAATCAACCTGTTTTTCACTCCTCCTTACATCACACTCAAAATAACCATCAACCAAAAGTCTGAAGTAGAGATGGGGACGATGAATAAAGCACTCATCATCACCCCTGAAAACTTTAGATCATGGAGCAGACGTATGGAAGGCTTCATCAGGTATCAAGACAACAAAATATGGCAATCTATTGTAAATGGCCCTTACAAACCAAAGGTGGCAGCACCAGCTGGAAACGGTGCCATGATAGAGAAGGCTGTTGAAGACTACTCTAATGGAGACCGGAAGAAGCTGGACATTGACAGCAATGCCATGACGGTTCTAAGGACTGCTATACCCAACTCCATCATGGTGGGGTTTGAGCATTGCAAGTCAGCCAAAGAACTATTTTATGCACTTGTTTAGATGTACTCCAGCTTCAATGACTCTAAGAAGGACTCCCTGAAGCAACAGTTTGAGAACTTCACTTGTATTGTTGGAGAGACCCTCAGCCAGCAATACTTCAGGTATATGGATCTTATCTCCTCCCTTCAGTCTGTGGGAATCGCCCTTGAACTAAGAGATCTCACAAGAAAGTTCATGAGTGCACTCCCAAATGAGTGGACGTTCTACTGTGTCTCTATCAAGAGGTTAGAAAATCTGAACACCCTCACCATGATTGAACTTTATGGCATCCTTGATGGATACCGTTTAGAGATGGAGAACAAGAGAGTTCATCAGACAAGCACACCCTTGAGTCTTTCTGCTAGCAACGCTTTAATAGTTGCTGAAAGCTCAGGGACCCCCAACCTCAACAGTACCTGACATACACCCAGCAGCTATCCTGTTCTTCTAGGACATACATTACATTCCCTAAGACTCCAAGGTCTCAACAGGCTCAGCAAAGTTCTTTTCAGGACAGTTGTGCCTTTGTCTCAGGAAATGGGCACTCTAGTGACTATCAGTGCTGCTTTGATGATCTAGAGTGTTTCAGCCCAGATGATGTGGAGTATGTGGACATACTCCAACAGATGGCTCTGTTAACCTATAGAGTGAAGAAGTTCTTCAAGAGAACTGGAAGGAAATTTTCCCAGAACCCAACCAACAGGAAATTTGGGTTTGACAAGACTAAGGCCAAATGTTACAACTGTAACCAACTTGGATCACTTTGCCAGGGAATGCAAGGCTCCCAAGTCAAATCCGGGAACCCGACAGGCCTTCACACATCCCTCTACACCAAATGCTACCGGAAGGTCAACTGAAACAGCTGCTATGGCTCAAGAAGTTGACTGGAGCTTCATGGTACAAGATGTGACTCCTGCTCAAGCACTCATGGCTGGAACAGATGACAATAAGGTATATGAACATCTCTGTACTCCAGCTTGTATTGCTAAGGTTAAGTTATATCAGGACTACAATATGGAAATTAAATCCGATATTGAGTCTTTAAATGTTTTAAAATCTGATTTTAAAAGGGCTGAATCTGACTATCAAAAGAAAACTAAGGAGTTAGAGAAAACTGTGTCCTGGTTAAAACATAAACATACAAACTATAAGACTCAAATTAAGGATTTAATATCTAAATTGTCTGAGGCTCAAGCCCAGCTTGTCACAGCTGAGGCTCAAGCCAGGAAGCATGTTATTTCTGAGAAAAACTTCCAAGCCATTCTTGCATCATCCTCTCACTCAAAACTTTGTTACCGAAACAAAGTTGGGTTGGGAACCAATGAAATTGCTCTACCATACTCTTATGAGTCTATTAGACAACCAAGGTGTGGTACCGAAGAGCAAGAGGTTCCATCTGCTGACCCACCTTCTTATGAGTCAAAGAGTGATTCAACTATGGAGACCATCACAGGGAAGAACCAGATAAATTTACCCACTCCTATCGGTGATGATCAACCCCTGACCACCAAAGCCAGAAGAAACAGAGCTAAGGCAGCCAGAAAAACTGCAAAGAAAGTGGCTGAGTCCAAGCTGAAGATAGACCCAAAGCAAAAGGGTGTATTCATCTCAGCTGGATTCCAGGTGGTAGGCAACTCTGATTCAGGAAAGGGGTGTAGTACCAGCACTCCTGCATGTCCTACCAAAGGATAAGAAGTTAAAAGGAAAGATTGCTGATGAAGAAAAGAAGAACAATGAACAACAATCCTCAAGTTCCCAGAAGATTAACATTGCATGCATAATGTGTGGTCTGCAAAACCACATGGCCAAAGATTGTTACTACACTCCTGCTAGAACACATTATGCAAACAATGTTAAAAGAGAAGGAGTCAGGAAAGGTTTCTCATTTGGACCTTATCAAATGGTTCAAGTGATGAAAAAGGGAAAGCTTGTTTCCGAAGCAAGGTTGTTTTCGGAAGAAAGTCCTTCTTCCGAAGGGAAAATGGGTTCGGAAGTTAAAGCTGTCAAGACTCAAAAGAACAAAACTAATCATCTCATCTTATGTGCAGGGACATCCATATGACAAGAATAACAATGTATGGATTGTGGATGGTGGATAATCCAGGCACATGACAGGGAACAGATCTCTCCTTCAACAATTCCAACATTTTGATGGAGGTCCTGTCCAGTTTGGAGGTGAGGCTGGAGGATATATTTCTGGCAGAGGAAGTATATCCAATAGAAACTTAAAAGGCTTGGGTTTCCAATCAAAACTAATCATCTCATCTTATGTGCAGGGACATCCATATGACAAGAATAACACTGTATGGATTGTGGATGGTGGATGCTCCAGGCACATGACAGGGAACAGATCTCTCCTTCAACAATCCCAACATTTTGATGGAGGTCCTGTCCAGTTTGGAGGTGAGGCTGGAGGATATAATTCTGGCAGAGGAAGTATATCCAATGGAAACTTAAAAGTTGACAAAGTACACTTTGTCAAACAACTTGAACATAACTTGTTAAGTGTTTCTCAGTTTTGTGATCAAAAGCATCAAATGCTCTTCACAGAACATGAGTGCATTATTCTCAAACCCGGGATGACAATTTCTCAGAAACTGGTGCTTCTTAGATCTCCAAGGAAAGGGGATATGTTCAAGTTTGATATGAACAATGCTTCCCTAATGGGTGAAGTGTCATGCTTTCTTTCCAAAGCTGATGGTGATGAGTCAACACTATGGCATAAATGAATGTGTCATGTGAATTTTAAAACAATGAATAAATTGGCTAAAAATAACTTGGTACATGGTTTGCCTAAAATGGAATTTTTCTGCAAAGATAAATATGTTGCATGCCTGAAAGGGAACCAACACAGGACATCTCATAAATCCAAAGTTGTTAACTCTATCACCAGTCCATTACACTTATTGCACATGGATTTATTTGGTCCCACAAGAATAATGAGCATTGGAAGGAAATTATATTGCCTTGTGATTGTTGATGATATTACAAGATTTACATGGGTATTTTTTTTAAAAACTAAAGATGAAACTGCTGAAACCTTAAAATTTTTTATTCTTAAAATAGAAAATCAAACTAATCACAAGGTTAAAATAATTAGTAGTGATCAAGGGACTGAGTTTAAGAATCAAGTTCTTGACTCATTCTGTAACTCAAAAGGGATTTCCAGACAATATAGTGCTCCTAGAACTCCTCAACAAAATGGTGTTGTTGAGAGGAAGAACATGACATTTATTGAGGCTGCTTGGACCATGTTAGCTGATTCAAAGCTGACTCTAACATTCTGGGCAGAGGTTGTCAGCACTGCATGCTATGTGCAGAACAGGGTCCTTGTAGTTAAGCCACATGGAAAAACCCCTTATGAGCTATGGAACAAGAGGCCACCGTTCGTTGGCTTTCTAAGGTCCTTTGGCAGCAGGTGTACCATACTTAACACAAAAGACAATTTGGTAAAATTTGCTGAAAAGTCGGATGATGCTATCTTTGTTGGATATTCCTCTAACTCTAAAGCTTATAGAGTTTATAACATCAAAAATCAACAATTTGAGGAATCTTTCAACATTGTTGTCAATGAGCACACTCCTTGTGTTAGGGGTAATGGCCCAAATCATCTCTTTGATTTAGAATTGTTTCCAAACTACAGCTGGAATAGGTGCTCAAAATGACTCTGATGAAGACCAACTGTTTGAGCTACCAAGACCTATTCCAAGTTCTCCAAGAGCTGCAGAAAATCAAGCTCTTACTATTGGCAGATCTGATAGCATGACTATCTCAAGGGATAGTGGAGTTTCAACCAGTGATCCACCTAATGACCTTCAAACCTCATCAGGTGACAGTGCACAACACCAAGTTGATGGAAGTAGCATCTTGAAGGAACAAGCAACTGTTTATGCTTCTTCAAAGCTAACAAATGATGATGATGTTTCTTATTCATTCAGTCAGTCCTCATTGAATGAGTTTGAAACAGCAGCTGGTACCAGTGTTCAAGCTACTGAGCAAAATATGTCCAATCTAGATCTATCTTTGCAATTGGAGGTAATTCCTAGACTTAGGATACACAACATTCTGAGAACATCATAGTGGAAGTCTCTGAGAGTGTGAGAACAAGAGGACAAACTCACAATGGAAATGTCTGCTTGTACTCATACTTTTTATCTCAGATGGAACCCAAGAAGGTAAAAGATGCCTTGAAAGATAGTAGTTGGGTTTAATCAATGCAAGAGGAGCTGCTTCAATTCAAGAGACAAAAGGTTTGGAACCTATGTCCACTACCATCTGGTCAAGTACCAATAAGCATCACATGGTTTTTCAAAAACAAGAGAGATGATAGAGGCTTGATCATCAAAAATAAGGCAAGACTGGTAGTTCAAGGATACACTCAAGAGAAGGAAATCGATTATACTGATGTCTTTGCACCAGTTGCAAGACTTGAGGCAGTTAGGATCTTCCTGGCTTATGCTACATCCAAGAATTTTACTGTCTACCAGCTTGATGTTAAGTGTGCCTTTCTATATGAGGATATAGATAGGGAAGTCTATGTGTGCCAACCACCAAGATTTGAAGACCCACAACACCCCAACTATGTGTGCAAATTGGATAAAGCTCTATATGGGCTGCACCAAGCACTTAGGCTGTGGTATGAGACATTGTCTCACTTTCTCCTAAAAAATGGTTACACTAGAGGTACCATTGACAAGACTCTTTCATAAGGAAGTCTGGAAAGGACATCTTGCTTGTTCAAGTCTATGTTGATGACCTCATATTTGGTTTCTCAAATGACCAAATATGTAAACACTTTGAGAGCATTATGAAGAAGAACTTTGAGATGAGTTTCATGGGAAAAATGGACTTTTTTCTTGGAATTCAGGTGAAGCAAATGAAAGAAGGGTTCTTCATCAATTAATCTAAATATGTCAATGACACTTTTGAAAGATTTGATATGAAAGATTGTAAGCCAGCCAAAACACCTATACCCAGAAACCATAACCTTTGTCCTGACTCTGAGGGGGAGGATACTGATCAACATCAGTATAGGGCAATTATTGGTTCTCAAATGTATCTCACAGCAAGTAAACCTGATATCATGTTTGCTACTTGTATTTGTGCAAGATATCAGGCTGCTCCAAAGGTGTCTCACCTAGTTGCTGCCAAGAGAATCCTCAGATACCTCAAAGGAGCACCTAAACTAGACCTCTGGTATCCAAGGAACAACAATTTCAATCTCTACGGCTACTCTGATAGTGACTATGGTGGCTGCAATATCAACAAGAAATCAACATCAGGTGGATGTCAATTTCTTGGTGGAAGGATCATCTCATGGCAATGCAAGAAGCAATCCTGTGTTTCAATATCTACTGCTGAAGCTGAATACATTGCTGCTGCTAGTTGTTGTGCTCAGCTGATATGGATTCAGAACCAGATGATAGACTACGGATTCAACTTCATAAGTACTCCTATCCACATTGACAACAATAGTGCTATCTCCATTACTGAAAATCCGGTGAAGCACTCCAAGACAAAGCACATTGATATCAGGTATCATTTCATTAGAGATATTCATGAGAAAAATCTGATTAAACTAATCAAAGTTTACTCAAATGAACAATATGTTGACTTGTTCACCAAAGCCTTTGATGAACAAATATTTAAGTATCATTACAGCTATTGGGATGATAAACATTAATTAGTCTATCTCATTTGAAAAACATTTTAATGTGTAAAGTCTTGTGTCAAAACAATCTAAGCCCTGTTAGAAAAAGTCCTTCTCTAAAATTTCACTAAGTATAAATTCTTCCGAAGAGGAATTAACCCTCGGAAGATGTTTTACATATCTTCCGAAGCAAAATTCCTCCCAGGAAAATCTTCTTCTCGGAAGAGTTTTTAGTCTCGGAAGAAACGACTGATTACATATCAGATATACTTTTGAAGCTTATTAGATTCTCCATTCGGAAAGCAATTTTTACTCTCGGAAGTAAGAACTTTACCTTCGGAAGTAAAATTGCATTCGGAAGAAGATTACCTTCGGAAATGCTTTATACTTAGAAGAAAGATTTTACTGTGTAACGGAAATATTTTGGGCCCCACTCTGTAAAAAGTAAAGATTTTGTTATTGATATCGGATTATTTAAATGGACTAAACTTTACTGCCCTAGTCACATCTCCTCCAGAACATTGTGTTACCTTATCCAAACCCCCAAAACCGCCATTTCACCCATTTAAATAACCCTGACTTATCACTTTCATCTTTATCCCAAATTTACTGCCCTAAAAGCTTCCTTTCATCTTCAATTTACCTAAATCCAAACTCATCTCCCTGCAACTTTCTCACAATGGAACTTAACCCTTAGCAAAACCAAGTCGCACTCCTTGATTCTTCCAGGGATGCTGACTTCTCAGATATCATTTCCTTTCTCACCCAGTCTACTTATTACACCGCTCTGACTGTTCCCCACCGTTCACTCAAACCACATGGCTGAATTTTGGTGCGACGGTCAGATTGAAACCCTAAATGGGGTTAGGGTAATAAGGTCGGGCATTTGTGGCCAGGAGTTAATCATTACTGAACAACTCATCAGGGAGCATCTGGAGCTTCACGATGAAGGCGCTCCTACTGAATTCCCCAAGTCAGACTTAGACAACACCTATACCCAAATGGGATATGGTGGAGATGTGAGCAGATCTACTGTTTACAAATTCAGTTTTTCATACAACTGGAAGTTCCTACTTCATGTTGTCCTTAATTGTTTGTCTAATAAGTCTGGGGATGGGATCAAATCTCATATGAACTAGGATGCCTAGTTCGTGGGTTGGTGAAGAGCCTTGTAATACTTTGAGTTGAGAAGTAATATATACAAGTACCTTAAAAATTATTTCTTTGTGTTCTTTGCTACTTAGTATATTATTATCAACTCTTAGAAGTGATTTTGCTTCACCATCTGATCCGAGTGTGTTACAAGTGAGCTTGAAAGAAAACTAAGTGTTAAAGTGATAAAAACCGATCCTGCAGACTAGCCTTAACAAACATGTCATGAACATATTTAGATTGATTAAGGAAAAGTCCGTAAGGTGTGTGTATGTGACTTCCAACCCAAGAAATAGTAAACCTGCAAGGTCTTTGATAGCAAAATCCTGATGAAGTCGACTGATGAAGGATGTCATAATAGTGGTTGATTCTCAGTTAAGATAAAATCATCAACATAGAAAAGCAAGTACATTTGCAGAAGTCTCGTTTGAATATAAAAAGAGACAGGTATGCCTTGCTGCAAAAAAACCATTAGTTAATAAAAATTGCTTAGGCAATAGAATTAAGCCCTTGGGGACTGTTTGAGCCCATAAAGGGTTTTGTTCAAGCGACACACATGATCAGGAAAACATGGGTCAACAAACCCCGATAATTAGTCCATAAACACAAGTTCATTGTGATGCCCATGCAAAAAGGCATTTTTCATATCAAGTTGATGAAGGGCCTATTTGTTAATCTCAGTAAGGGGGAGTACAATATGAATGGTGGTGGCTTTGACAACAGGACGTACTAAAGGTGTAGGAGTAGTCTAGGCTAGGAACCAGACTATACCCTTGAGTTACAAGTTTGGCTTTGTAACAATCAACGAAACCATCAGATCTGTATTAGTTCGAAATAGCCAGTTAGACCTAACAATGTTATGGGTTATTGGTCGAGGTATAAGAATCCAAATCTGCTTATTTCGTAAGGCATTTAATTCTGTTCATGGCATCTAGCCAATAAGGGAGTTTGGCTGCATATTTGAACCCTTTCAGTTCATAGGTTCGTTTAGTGTATGGGTATGAAGAATCCTGCCTTGGCCCAACTATTCTCACCATCATAATCCCAGTTGAATCTTAAGGCATCTGATGAACAATATTTATAGATGACAAATGAGGGATAATGAGCAATATTTATAGATGACAAATTTGCATAAATCATACAAAAGAATATGAAAAATACACAAGTGGTACACAAGTAATATATACTATCTGATGTGGTTAATAGATATTAAGAACCTATGGAGGGAGCATTGTCGTTCGCAATCATAGCTATTAGACAATTTGTAATCATTAGGGTTGGTTTTGTAAATGTTTGTCCTGTTTTTCTTTTAAACAGCAGTTTTTGTATTTTCTAGAATAAATACACTACAACTTACATTCTTATTTAACCTCCAACCTATAATTATCAACTGTGTTTTGATTGGAATTAATCCATCTCCTCTATAATTTTCTCTTCCTCTAAAACAAACCATAACATAATGAAACCATAAGAACATGATGCTCGGACAATCTAAAGCTATCGATTGAAATTCTCAACTATTGTAAATAAGAATACATGCAAAGTGGCTTGCAATACTATGTTCATGAATCATGATCTATTTAACAACACTAGCACAGATCAAGCCCACACCCTTTTCTTGTTCTCTCGGTCTTTTAACGCTTGAGTTTGATTACTTGGTCTAGTATGATGGACTGGTCTTTGAGTTGTTGGTGCTAGTTTGGTCATTTTTGTTGGACCCCTATGGTGTGGTCTAGGTGGGTCAGACTTCCTTGACTTGTTCTCATTGTTCACAACATTCTCTACTTCACTATTTCTTGACAACCTCTTTCTTGGCACTTCACCTTTTAAACCACCAAGAGAGTCATTTCTCTTTGACCCGTTATAGCCAGCAGCCGCTTGCTGGTTCATTAGATTTGAACTCCTTAAAACATGTTCAACCTCGGTTATGAATTTGTTGTTGTCTCTTGAACCACTAATATGTTTGAATTCCTCACGAGGCGATGATTTCATGGAACTAGACAAATCTGCAATTGTAACAATAGACATTCTTCTTTCTTTCTCTTTAAGCTTTTCCTCTAGCTCCATGATCTGAATATTCACAAATACTTGGGCTATTAGTATGATTAGAAACAAAAATAAATATATAAATGAAAATAAAAAGGGTTACAAAAAAAACCTGACCTCTAGATGGAGTGAGGTTGAATCAGAATGTTGTTCCTGTTCTTTCAGTTTGCTTTCAAGTTCTTCAATCTAAAATGATGAAAATTGTAAATTTTTATTGAAATGTAGAACTTTAACATATACAAATATAAGCACTTTGATCATTTGTAACTTTTATGACCTTATCTTGAAGGGTCATGGTGTAGGACTTTGACTCTTTCACCTGCTCTTTCAGTTTGTCTTCAAGGTCCCTAACCTGTTTTCAAAGTTGCAAGTCTTAGTAGGAATTTTTAAATCTTGAAAATTGATATTCAGAAAAGTTATCCAAATAGTACCTTCTGTTGGTATGTTATAGCTCGCAACTGTTCTTGCTCTGTAAGCTTGTTCTCGAGCTCCTTGACCTTTTGTTATATCATTTAAATGTGTTCAGTAGAATTGTAATTGCATACATTTGATTAAGGCTGGTCACTGTTTGGTTCACTTGGTTTTGACGAAGATTCTTGGCTGAAGCATTTAAGTATGATTTTAGAATATGGCTCGGTTTGGTGGTACCAACCAGCTCTTTTATTATTTATTTTTCAAAACAGTTAGTGTTTATTAAAATTTATATAATGATAAAGATGTTTTATAGAATTATAGATATTATACACAAGCATAATTGCACATTCTATAAATGAAAAAAGTTAATAAATAATAAATATAAATGGCTGGTTCAGTGAACGGAACCATTAAACATGGTTTTCCAAAACGTATACATCTCAAACCGGCTGCAGCTTCTTTGGTTTGGACGGTTCAGTTGGTTTCAACAAATTTTGAAAATCCCTACATATGACAATTATATTGAACAAAGATTATGAAAATTACTACCTTTTGTTGAAGCCCGTTGTTGAATTCCTCTTTTGCCCTCAACTCATCAGAAAGATGTGAAATTTGTTTTTCTAAATGAGAGTGTAATCCTTTTTTGAACTCAATCTGGCTCTCAAGCTCCTTAATCTTTTCCATATTGTTTTTATGTACCTGATCTTTACTTTTAATCTTACCTTCTACATCTTGTAAACTCTCCTCTCTCTTCCTTAACGATTCGTCTTTCAAACGTAATTCGTGCTTTGCTTTATCAAGCTTCATGGAGGAATACCAAATAACCAAAGTTAAATACCACTTCAAGAGAATTTACACACACACGCACACACAAAAAAGAAAAAAATAGAGAAAGAAAAAAAAGAACAACATAATAATGATAACATGTGATGCATACCATCATTTTCATTTTCTGAAGCTCACTTGTATCAATCTGCTTTCTAGCGGGACCCAACTCGACCCCTCTGACTCTTGTTGCAAAGTTTAGAGAACTCAATGTCTCACTCAGATCATGTTCCAAGGGACTAATTTGCACAAACATTAATGTTTTCGAGTCGCCCCCTAAAATAACAGCAAAACAACATAAATAACTTTTTTAACACAAATGGACAACCAAGAGTTGAGTTTACCTAGTGAATCTTGGAGTAAATGTGTGAGCTTTGAGTTCCTGTATGGAATGTGGCTGCTTTTATTCGCTAAAGCAGATACTACATCACCGAGAGCAGAAAGAGATCGGTTAATATTTTGGGCCTCCTTGAGGCGTTCACCTTGAGCATCAGTCTTTGCAAGCCTCTCACTGCCAGCCAAATCCACAAGCCATAGCTTGCTCTTCGTGCACTCGCCATTTAACAAATTCTTAGCTCTTACTATAACACATAGCAAACTGAAAAAAACATAAAAGGAAACAAAAAAACATATTAATGAACCATAAGAAGGTATATTATATTATGTGGTAAATGTTGTGAGATTATGACAAGCGGGCGTGGCAGGTTGGGTACGGGTCAAAACAGGCTTGGGTTGGGTTGATCCACAGTTAATGTAGAGATATTATAGGGAGATGGTGGCAAGTTGGGGAACGGGTCAAAATAGGTTCAATTCGGTGTTGGGTTGATCCGGAACACCTGTTGTGTTTTTTACTTTTTAGATGAATAATTAGTGCCAAATATGAAAACTAAAGTTGATAGGGTTCAAAACAAGTAATGGATGATGAATTCGAATATGATTATGTAACAGAAGGAATTTAGAACAAAATGCTGATTGAATTGTATTGCAAAAGAAGAAGATGAAAAGTAACAGAGAATGAACAATGGTGACAACCAGGGTTATACCCTCTCTCTCTCTCAAAAAGAGCCTCAATTACTAACAAACCTTTTCTTACCCTAACCTCATTATTCTCTCTTATTTATACTCCCTCTCTCTCTTTCTAAACAATCAGTTAGCCACTTTTAGAATTGCCCCATTTACCCCTTCTAGAATAGACTTGTAGAACTTTAGGTCTCGATGTCGTATCACTACTTCCCCCTTCCAAAAAAGTCTTGACCTCAAGACTTGTATCAGGAAATTGTCCTTTAATCCAAGAAACATCCTCCCATGTAGCATCATCAGCTGATTGACCCTCCCACTGAATTAACCACTGCTCAGACGGTGTCGGACCATTAGTCAAAACCCGAGTCTGTAAGACTGCAGCAGGTTTGACCCCTTCAAAGTTCCCGATGTCCACTTCCAAGGGCAGAACTGCATCACCTGATGTGCCATGAGCTTTCTTTAATAAAGAAACATGAAATAACGGATGAATTTTCAACGTAGGAGGTAATAATAACTTATAAGCGACCGGTCCGATCGTATCGATGATTTGGAAAGGTCCAAAATTTGGCTGCTAATTTGTGGTGAATACGAGTAGCCACTGACATTTGGCGGTAAGGTTTGAGTTTAACATAGACCCAATCACCCACATTAAATTGAATATCTCGTCGTTTACTGTCAGCCTGCGTTTTCATGTGATTTTGAGCACTCATAAGAGTCATCTTTAGTTGTTTTAAAGCTTCATCCCGACCTTGGAGGTCACGAGCAACCGCCTCCATGCGCACCTCGCCCGGAGCGAATTGAAAGATGGACGGTGGTTTGCGTCCGTAGACAACCTCAAAGGGAGTCGTTCCAGTTGAAACATGAAATGTGGTATTGTACCAAAATTCTGCCCAAGGAATCCATATGGCCCAATTCTTGGGTTGATCAACCGCAAAACATCGTAAATAAGTTTCCAAACATCGATTTATAACTTCCGATTGCCCATCCGATGCCGGGTGATAAGCCGAAGATAAATGCAGTTTGGCACCCATGGCGCGAAAAATCTCTTGCCAAAATTTGCTGATAAACAAAGGGTCACAATCACTGACGATGGAACGAGGTACCCCATGCAAACGAATGATCTCCTTAACAAAAATTTCGGCTACCGACTTTGCCGTATACGGGTGTTTTAATAGAAGAAAATGGGCGTATTTGGATAATCGATCCACCACGACTAAGATAACATTGAATCCTTTAGACACCGGAAGGCCCACGATAAAATCCATAGACAGTTCTTCCCATACGGAAACCGGAATGTTTGGTGGTTGAAGTAAGCCCCCAGGAGTAGTAGATTGAGCCTTACAACGCTGGCATACATCACAATCTCGGACAAAACGTTTAACCATTGTAGTCATACCTGGCCAATACAAATTCGCAGCCAAACGTCGATACGTACGGTAAAAACCGGAGTGTCCCCTACTAACCGTAGTGTGGAACTCGTGCAATAGAATCGGGATAAATTTTGAGGATCGAGAAATAACCAACCGATTTTTATAGTGAAGAAGGCCCTGTTTGACCGAGTAACCTGGGAATTTTGCTGGGTTGGCTAAGTATCTTTGAAGGAACTGCTGAAGAGCAGGATCAGCCTTGACTTCATCAATCAATTGTGCGCCTTGTAACCACACAGGGGAAGAGATGGCCTGACAAAAGGCTCCCGAATCAGCCCGCCGAGATAAGGCATCAGCAGCCCGATTCTCACGGCCTGGTTTGTATTGGATATCGAAATTGTACCCCAATAATTTAGCAACCCAGTTTTGTTGATCTGGAGACGTAATTCGCTATTGGAGTAAATGCTTTATACTCTTTTGGTCTGTATAGACAATGAAACGAGTACCCAAGAGATAAGCGCGCCAATGTTGCACTGCCAACACAAGTGCCATCATTTCCCGTTCGTAGGCCGATTTAGCTAGGTTACGATCACTAAGCGCTTTGCTGAAGTAAGCGATAGGTTTAGAATTTTGCATTAATACAGCGCCAATGCCGCGGCCGGAAGCGTCACATTCCACCACAAAAGGCTGCTCAAAGTTGGGTAATGTAAGGACAGGCGCAGTGATGAGAGCCTGTTTGAGTTGCTCAAAGACCTCTTGGGCGGTCGTCATCCACACAAAGGCATCTTTTTTTGTTAATTCCGTCGACGGCCGAGCAATACTACCATAATGTTTGACAAATTTTCGGTAATATCCCGTCAATCCGAGAAACCCACGTAATCCTTTGACATGTTTTGGCGTTGGCCAATTTAAAACCGCCTCAATTTTTTAGGATCCATAGACACCCCAAAACCATCAATAATGTGACCGAGATACTCAACAGAAGTCTGCCCAAATGTACACTTAAGTTTATTGACTTGAAATTGATGGGATAACAAAATCTCAAAAACCAGCCTCAAATCGTCTAAATGATTCTGCCACGTGGGGCTGTAAACGAGAATATCGTCAAAAAATATGACGACTTTTGTTCGCAAGAAGGGCCGAAAAACATCATTCATAATTGCTTGAAAGGTAG